>JAUCBJ010002325.1:0-12715 GCA_032718475.1 Nemertoderma westbladi
AAAATTAACGCAAAATTGAAAAACCCGCCCTATAATCCATTAAAGTTTGCTCCCGTTAAAACTCGGTAGAGTTGAATATGCAATGCGGATAGAACCAACGCCCCACAGGCTCAAACACATGTAGTTAGGCCGCTTTCACTCTAAAACAATATACAACAGATTGAAACACATTACAGATAAATTAATGTAATATTTTAGAATACTGAAATTATCACTATTATTTAGATCTATTTTTAAATTTTTTTAACTTTTTTATTTTGACTTGGTAGTGTGAACGCGGCCTATGATAGAACAAATGTCCTATAGTTTCCCTTCATTCACACCTGGTAAATAGTAAGGCATACCAAAAATTATTAAGTGTTCGAAAACAAATGTACATTTAATTTAATTTCTTAACAAAAAAATAAAATTAATCTGATAATTATACTAAATATGTAGCCTATGTGGCCCTGAAAAAGTGAGCGTACTTATATTAACAAATTAATTAATTACTTGGCAATATTGATTCGACATTAATTAATATCTATTAAGCCAAATGGAATCCCTCGTGCTCCTGCATAGCTCTCGTTAATTTGTTCCTAAGTTGATCCTTCGAGGAGTAAACGGGCAAATCCAAGAGGTTGAAACACGTGTGGGCAACCGGGAGGAAGAGTTCGCCTCCATAGACTGGCTGAATAACTAACCGAAGATCTTTCATACCACATATCGGAATCCTATCCGTCCCGGTTAACCATTTCAGGAAGATTTTCTTTTCATCGTCAGCAAACTCGTTGACAACGTCCCAAAAATAGCGAATTGTTTTATGTTCATCGCGGAATTCCCCTTTGTACTCCGTGGTGCTCTCCAGTTCGGAAAAGTCGTAGTTTTCATTGCCAACCACGAGAGCCATCAACTCTTTCGGATGCAACAAGCTCATTACCTTTAGGCTGCATACTTTATGGAAACCGGAAGAAAACTCTGCAAACAAACGTTCGCACGAACCATTCAGCATGTAGTCCACATAGAGACTAACATAAGACTCCTTCGTGTCTATTGTTACCGGAATCGATGACCCGTCTGGCTTCAACTCAACTGTAAACATGCTCCCATATGACTCCCCTCGATATTCGAAAGACATCATAAACACATCCTCCAAATCATCATTCTCATATTCCAAAATACTAGTAAGGCTGTTAAATACGGTTGGCGATAAATCTGCCACATCGTCTAAACCCACAGGACAGCTGAGAAGTTTTTTGTACAATGCAAGTGGGAAAGGGAGGTCAATAATAGTAAAGTTATATATAGCTAAACCACAGAGTGCACCAATTAAAAAATACATTGACTCATCTTCGAAGGATCGTTCGTTGAACCAAATAGTGTGAGTTTCAGGGTAACTCCGAAACATTCCGTATTTAGTGGACGTCAGTTCCTTCATGATCAACAAGAAAAACTCCTTGGTTGCGCCACCTTCATCCACCCCATCTTCCCCTAAGAAGACAATCTTTAGCGGCTTCTTGAAATCCTTGTCATTCTTAAGTTTTATCAACTGACTTAAAGCCGATGACACGATGTTGTTTCTATCGATAAGCATGACCAGAAAAGGAACCGCTAGCACTTGGTTCTGGGTAAACAAACTCATGAAATTATGCTGCTGAACTTCGTCTATAGCAAACTGCATTTGTATTTTAGCATCGAGTTTCACGAGTTGAGATTTGGCATCAGCAGAAAAAACAAAGGGGAAGTTACAGAATGGGACCAGTCCAGTCGAAACACCTTCGAGAGACACATTCCCACCCTGCTGCAACCACAATATATAATCGCGATGCAAGGGGATTCTCTTCATAATTTCTGGGATGTAAAACTTTTGACACGGAACTATTTCAGATTTTGCTGAACAATTAACTTTATAGAGTAATGCAAGCACTTGAAGACTTCTGGACACACCTTCTCTACGACTTCTGACGACATCTGCAGAAGTTCCCGAAGAAATGTACATTAGTTCACTAATGGTAAGTTTATAGATTGATATAAATCTTGCAAAAGCTGTTACACTAATGTTGAGCCACCATATCTTAATTTGTGTCAAACATTCAGGGGATAGACTCAACAACTTTGAGGCAAAAGGCACAGTAACATCGAACATATACTTTGGATTGTCGAACATTTGAAAATTTGGGAGAATCAGGAAAACTCTAAGGACTTCAATTGCCCCTTTACATTGTAACTCACATGGAAGAAAGCCAATTAATTGACTCAAGCATTTCGACATGAGTCTATCTACTTTACTATTCATTGAATTTTCTAGGTTGTTGAAAACACGTCGCAATGTGATATAATCAATATCTGGGTTATTGGATGAACACAATTTGGTATTAGTGTGTAGAGGATAAAAACTAGCATTATATGCGGAAAGAGAACGGCATGCTGCCTCTAGAGGAATAGCGGCCTCTTCTGTTAAAATAGATGATTCTGTAACAGAGACAAGCATATTGAGAATGGGATCACTAAAAGCTAGTGTGGGAAGATTGTTATAGCGAAAGTCCAAAGATATCAGCTGTTTATTGCTACCATTCGAATCCACTAGTACAACAAAACTTTGATCTCCACCTGAATAAACAGCATGTACATATTTATCTTTTTGTGAGTCAATCAAATTTGAATTAACTTTAGTTGGAATAATGGTATTAGATTTGGATCCATTACCAAGTTGTCCAGATGCACCAAGACCGAATGAGTAGATTGTGGCTGTATCTTGTACGTAGCACAAGGTGTGTCGTCTACCGCAGGCTACTTGAGTAACCACCCAATTGGATAAATCTGCCACTTTTCGAGGCCGTTGTTCATGCTCACAGCTGCCATGCCCCAGCTGCCCGCAACTTCCAGCACCAAAGGTATACAACCCCCCACTGTAGGTCAACAGGGCTGAATGATCTTCCCCACAGACTGCATAACTAACATACTGGGTGTCCAATGCAGTGCATTGGGTTGGCGTGTTCCGATCAACTTCATCCCCAACTCCAAGCTGCCCAAACGCGTTACTACCGAAAGCGAATAAAGCACCGGAGTTCAGGAGTATAAAGCTATGGTTGCCGCCAGAAGCAATCCTCGATATCGGCAAACCGATGGTAGAAGAGACAATCATAGGAGTGCTGCTGGACGTCGGATTCAACCCAACACCTAACTGCCCATGAGAGTTACTCCCCCAGCTATAGAGTGAAGATTCATACGTCAATGCTAATGTATGTGAAGCTCCACATGCGACCTCAACTATCTTCTTTCCTGCTAGACCTAACATATACCGAGGAATCATTTCTGACGTTTTAGTACCCAACCCTAATTGACCATAATTATTCTCACCCCAACTAAATAAATTACCAGACTCATTTACCGCAATAGTAAAATTATCTCCAGCACTAATATTAACAATAGTGTGTAATTCTAATTGCTCAACCACCTCCGGTCGCATTTGTCCTTTCTGCTGCCCAAGTTGCCCAAGTTCGTTTCTACCAAAAGTATAGAGCCGTCCAGCGGCTGTGCACACAATTGTATGATGAAGTCCACATCTTATAGTTTGCACCGTGCGATCTCGGAAAGTAGAAATATCCAAGGGTTCCGAAATATCCGCCACATGAAATGCTCCGATTCCGAGTTGGCCATCAGCACCTGCTCCCCAGCAAACAATCATTGCGAGGTCGGAAGGTCAGGTCACTGTCACTGCAGGTAGGGCCCCGTACCGGTAGCAGGTTACTGAGTTCAGGAGTTGCAGTAGGCCTAGAAAACGTTATCTATAGGCCTAGGCAATGATCACTGAACTGCTGAACAGATTAAATGCAAATTACAAGACAATCTCCAAATGTTTAAGATAAGGTCAGAAGGTTGTAAGGGTGACTAACAATAAGTAAGACTGTACTGCTGTACTGCTGCTGTGCTGTAAGAAGATGTATTCATCATCATCTGCTGAATTTGTAATTTCATCGCAACATTATTAAACCATAGCAGCAGTCAGGCAGTGTTGCGTGTTGGCCATTAACGATATAGCTCGATAGACTGCAGACTGAGTACGGGTGACGGGTACTGCAGTTTTACTGCGGTAGCATTACCGGTAATTTAAAGCTTGTTTCTTTTGCTGCATCCCCATTACTGCATTACGGTACCAAAGTACCATACAGCCATATACAGATATAAGAAGTATATTATACAGTAGACACTTTGGCAGGCTCTATGCTTAATACTAGGAGGTATTACTGGATCTTACAAACTGTTAATGCTGTAATGTAGTAATGTTACATATGACTGTATGACAGTGGACAGTACAGCAGTATATCACAGTACAGCAGTATCTGGGCCTGTGCTCAGTGTCAGTACATACTACATACATAGTACGGCGGTACTGCAGTAGGCCTATGCGGCATGCCGTACATTTAATTCAGTAATAATTATGACATACAGTACAATAATTTATGTGGGTGACCGTTCAATCCCCGAAAATTATCGTCCAATTTCAGTCACTTCTTCTCTTTTCTAGGTTATTTGAACTTATATTAGCGGTTTAACTTATTGATTTCTTGAGTGCATATAACTTACTTACGGATAAACTGTATGGATTTTTAAGTAAGAAAAGTACTATTACACAACTAATTGTTTGTACTGAAATTTGGGGTGATGCGATGCTATACATAGGAAATTATATTGTGACGTCATATATATAGATTACGCTGAGGCATTTGATACTGTAGTCACCACCAAACTTTATAGCTACTGAGCTAAAGCTACAATCGTACGGAATTACTGGTAATGAATTAAATTGGTTAAAGTGACTACTTACAGGACGCTTTCAGTGCGTCAAAGTTGGTACCTGTAACACATACTCGAAATACATAAAGTTAAATCCGGTGTCGCACAAGGCTCATGCCTATATAGGCTGATAGGGCCTCTGCTCTTTATATTAGGCCTATTTATGAACGACTTGCCTGATATTATTTCTACAGTTACAAACGTGAGATTATATGCCGACGATACTAAATTATTTTCTACTATTGACAATCCTTATAAACAGTTGCAATTATACAAGCCGATTTAGATGAATTTTGTAGCTGGTCAAAGAAATGGCAGCTCAATATTGACATTCACAAGTGCAATGTACTTACAATAGGAAATAATAATAATAATTGTAGTTACACAAATGATAATCGTGTATTTGTGCAATGTACTTAGCTGCGTGATCTTGGTGTAGAAGTGGATAATAATAATCTGAATAATTTACATTTTAAACAGCATATTGAAAATGTTACCACTAAGTGCTATAAAGTAATAAACTATAAAGTAATAGACCAATCGTGCCAGTGGAGTAGATGGTGTTCCCCCTGAGGTCTTTAAAATACCTGAGTGTTTAAAGCTCATCTATCCCATCATAGTAGACATGTACCGAACAACAAGAGTCCCACAAGAAATGAAAACAAATAAGTTGGTGCCAGTTCCCAAGAAGGGCAACCTAACACTCTATGGTTCTTTTCGGGGAATCTCATTGATCTCGATTGCTGCAAAGCTATACAATAGGATTCTATTAAATCGCATCAGGGATCCCATTGAGAGACTGCTCCGTGGAAATCAAAATGGGTTCCGTAAAGGTCGTGGGACCATGGAGCCCATTTTTGCACTTAGAAGGATAATTGAAGAGTTATCAAAAAAGAAAGACAGGCATCTGGCTGTTATCTTTGTTGACTTCTTCAAGGCCTTTGATTCAGTCTCTCGCTCACGTATGTTCAGCATACTTTCATTATATGGGATTCCTGATGAAATTATTGCAGCAATCAGATCAGTATACGATGGTTCGACAACATTTGTGTCTACTGTTGACGGTGACACAGAACCATTTGAAGTGTTATGGGGCGTCCTCCAAGGAGACACACTTGCACCATTCTTGTTCATTATTGTGGTTGACTATGTTCTACGCATGTCCTTAGATCATTATAATGATGATGGGGTGATGATAACTCCACCTACTGGCTCCAGAAGTCGAGGAAATCCTGCCAAGTACCTAACTGATCTAGACTTTGCTGATGACTTAGGAGTACTCTCAGAATCATTAGAGGGAGCCCAACGGCTCCTCAGCTCATTAGAACATGCTGCTTCTATTGTTGGTCTTTTTATTAACTCCAGAAAGACCAAAATTCTGACAGTTAACTTTGAAAGTCCTCAGCAAGTCTCTGATCGGATGAGCATAAGCTCAAAGGATGGTATGCTTGAGCATGTGGACGACTTCTGTTACCTGGGATCATGGATCCGGAAGTCAGGTGAGGACCTTCGAATACGTAAGGGAAAGGCATGGGCAGCCTTGAATAGGCTTTCCAGGATTTGGAAGTCACCGAGAATTAATCGGAAACTTAAGGTCCGATTATTTAGAGCAGCAGTAGTTCCAGTACTCCTCTACGGGAGTCCATGCTGGGCTCTAACTGCTGAGGACACCAAATCTCTGGATGGCACATTCACAAGAATGCTACGCCGGGTTCATTGTGTCAAGTACAATGCACACATCTCCAACCAGACACTATATAACATTGGAGGTGTCTCATTGGTTCCCCCAAGCTTGACACTAGAACAAAATCGCCTCCGCTTTGCAGGACATTGCTTTCGCCGTGAGGACCAGCCAGTGCATAATCTTGTACTTTGGCAGCCTCATGGAGTGAATAAGCATGGTGGACAGCCCGTGACTTTCTTGAGACGCATCTTAAAGGACACTGGCCTTAAAGATGCGGATGATCTAGCAAATGTCATGGGTGATAGGGAGTTGTGGCGGTGCAATTTTGTTGACAAGCCGGCACAGCATTCTTAAAAATGCAGCTGCAATGCAGCATGCCGATCCTAGTAGTAGTAGTAGTATAAAGTAATAAACTGTTTGTTCCGATATTTTATTACAGCCAATTCTAATGCTATTTTACATGCCTACAAGACCTACTGTATGCTAGACCAATTATTGAAAATAGGCCTACTGCCTACGGTCTGACGGTAGTACTGTAGTGTGTGGAATCCGTTCATTAACAATAAACCATGATTCATAGGACTCACAGACAAATTGGAGTCTGTCCAACGTTATTTCACACGTAGGATTTTTAAAAGGTGCAATTTGGATTCCAATGCCGAATATTTAAAACGTCTAGAAATTTTAAACCTCCAATCCTTAGAATTGCGAAGAATACACATTGACCTTACAAAATTGGTATACAAAATTATTCATGGTATTGCTGTATTGTCTCGGTAGATGTAAATAATATATTTCGTCGAGCCCCAACAACGACAACTCGTGGTAATTCGTACAAATTATACCAATTTAATTCTAGAACTGTAAATGTGCAAAATGTATTTAATAACCGTGTAGTCCCCGTATGGAACTCTTTAGAAGCAAACATTGTTAATGCTCCTACGCTGCAACAATTTAAGATATATCTACAGTATTATATGTTGATTTTAGCTCATATATTAAATTTAACCGTATGTACTGTAATTGTAATTTGTACATTTAATTTTGTATTTTATTTTATTTTGTATTTTAATTAAATTTTTACTATTCATTCGAACGGTCACATGTAAGCCAAACAGAAATCTGTGTCGTGTATTTTAAATAGATATTTAATATAAATGTTTTAATTGCTTTGTGCCCGAGATGTCTCCTACATCTGAATAATATAGTAATAATAATTATGGTGTTAGGGTAGGCTTACTGTCTGACTGTATTTGGGGGCATACAGTAACTGTCCTTTCAGCTTTATTTACTTGGAAAGGAAGGACCGATGCACAAAAGTTTTGCAAAGTTATTCATTGGTCGGATTGGTGCGCTGGATAACCACTAAAAAAGATCCCCGCAGCCGCACAAGGCCACCACCCATCCTTTTATTTTTAGATTTCCTGGTTACTATTTGTAGATTTATTGGCTCACCTATAGTACGGTAGTTACTTACCAGTAAACCTTGGTGATTTTTTCCCACGGTTATTATTCAATATACGAGCATGTCAATAATAAATAAATGTTGTCCGATAGAATTGTAAAAGATTAACAAAGTTAAAACGTTTTGTTCCGAGGGCTTCTTTATTTACCTTTTAAGCTACAAAAATCAAATATAAATACTGTACCATACATAGGCCTACACGAAGTGGGGCCTTCGCGCAGCACGTGAAATGAGTTAATGCTAAGTATCAACTCGAAAGGATTATAAAAACATAGGAGAAGATTTTCCCGGAAAACGTTAACCCTCTAGCGGGAGACTGGGTAACTGAAGAAGGAAGGATTAGTTTCCCTACAAAGCCACAGCAGGTCTATTACATATCTACCAAGTTTCCGATTGACGGATCATAAATAACGAAATGTTGGAAGGTTTTCACTTTCATACATTTAGCCCTCTAGCGGCATATTAAAGAACTACGGATCGATCACCTTCCTCACAAAGACGAGGCATGTGGTCTAGTACATACCGGTACTGTATATTCCAAAATTCAGCTTAAATAGATTAAGATCAAGGAATTTGCGAAGGTTATCACTTTCCTACATTTCGCCCTCTAGCGGCAGACTCGAAAACTCCGGACCGATTACTGTCCACACAAAGACTTAGGATGTCTTCTAGTACATATATGACAAGTTTCAGCGTAATCAGATCATAAACAACTAAATGGAAGAATAATTTCACATTCGGGACATTTCGCCCTCTAGCGGCAGACTGGAGAACTGCAGACAGATTAGCCTCCTTTGAAATTTACAGCTAATGGTCTAGTACATACTTCCCAAGTTTCAGCTTAAACGGATTAAAAGCAAAGAAATGGGTGGCCATTTAATGTTTAGACATGTGGCCCTCTACCGGCAGACTGGAAAACTTCGGACCGATTACAATCCACACAAAGACTCAGGATGTCATCTAGTACATATATGACAAGTTTCAGCGTAATCAGATCATAAACAACTAAATGGAAGAATAATTTCACATTCGGGACATTTCGCCCTCTAGCGGCAGACTGGAGAACTGCAGACAGATTAGCCTCCTTTGAAATTTACAGCTAATGGTCTAGTACATACTTCCCAAGTTTCAGCTTAAACGGATTAAAAGCAAAGAAATGGGTGGCCATTTAATGTTTAGACATGTGGCCCTCTAGCGGGAGACCATTGCACTGATGGTGTCTGAAAGTCTCTCAAAAATCTCAACTTTTGCTCATATTGATACCTACAAATTTTCAACTTGGCAGCTTTAAATCCGACAAAGTTATTAGCATGTCAAAATCGTAACGACGACGACAACGACGACGACGACGACGACGACGACAACGACGACGACGACGACGACGACAACTATTTGCATAAATTGACCCACCCCCTAACAGTGTCAATTCGCCAAGGCTCCGCCAACTTCGTGGCTCGCCCCACATACCATTTCAATGTTTACTCGCCACTGGCACAAGTGGCACTAAGGTCTGAAGGTCATGGTCGCCATCCATTGTTTGTAACTTTTTGTTGGGCACAGCTTTTGCAAAGTCGGCAATGACGTCCAGGTGGGATCGAACTGGTGACCTCCGAGTTGGAAGTCTGACGCTCTAACCATTCAGCTAGCGGCTCAGGTATTTCCAGGACCTGGAAATACCTTGTATGTCCGCAATTTACCTCCTCATGGCCTCCCAACTGTCAATACCATCATATGCTGCCACTGTGCTCAACCCTATCGTACTTGGCCGACATTTTTTTTTATCATCCTCACTTTGCACTTCTGGTACGTTTACAACTGTCAACAGCGTCAACAACGTGCAGTACTGAAATAGAAGTTCACTGGTTGGCACTTAGAATTTTCGATTGACAAATTAGCCATTTTTGAAAATACCACAATTTTATAAACCTTGCCAATGAAATATACTGTAGCACATTTTAAAACCTCAGAAGCCAAACTATACGGCCAAATTACCACTTTCAGCTTTTGGCAATTTGAAAATTTCGAGCTACTTCTAATTTTCGTGTTCTTTTAGTGTCTATTAAAAAATGAACAATGAAGATTTTATTCTATTTTCGCTTTCGATTAGGCTACTAACTGAAACTGACTAATAATGAATTCGACTAACCAAAAAAACATAGTATGATTTAATGGTCTTTAATGGCCCAAAGTCTTTGAAGGGTGATTTTGAGTATTTTTTTGGGGGGTATTTTGTTATTATTGGTATTTCGTTCGCACGACTTAGTAAGTCGTTCGCACGACAACGTCATATTATCTTGCATTAATTTATTTTGATAATATTATAGTGATTTAGGCGTCATATTTTTATGTTAATATTGTTGATTATTTAGTTGAATTATCTCCATAAAGTATCTTACATTGATTTATTATATTTATTTATGCTAAAGTTAAATGTATTTTATAGAGTGTGGGATTAGGGAATATTTGATTTAATGTTTGGTGAGTTTCCAGTGGTATTTAGCAGTAATATTATTGCTTGGGGTAGGCTTACTTGCCTTCGTAACTATTGCGTTAGTTGAGTATAGATTATTTTGTGTTGTAGTTACATTGAATTTAATCATTATTAGCCTCTGGTGGTTGTATGGAGTAATCTGGGGGCCAATATTTTCCTTCTGGGAGTGAGATAGAGAGTGAGCGGGTATATTGGAGTGCCTTTGTGGTGTGTTTGCTTCGCTTGTGGGGCGAGCCACGAAGTTGGCGGAGCCTTAGCGAATTGACACTGTTAGGGGGTGGGTCAATTTATGCAAATAGTTGTCGTGGGGCGAGCCACGAAGTTGGCGGAGCCTTAGCGAATTGACACTGTTAGGGGGTGGGTCAATTTATGCAAATAGTTGTCGTCGTCGTCGTCGTCGTTGTCGTCGTCGTCGTCGTCGTCGTTGTCGTCGTCGTCGTCGTCGTCGTCGTTACGATTTTGACATGCTAATAACTTTGTCGGATTTAAAGCTGCCAAGTTGAAAATTTGTAGGTATCAATATGAGCAAAAGTTGAGATTTTTGAGAGACTTTCAGACACCATCAGTGCAATGGTCTCCCGCTAGAGGGCCACATGTCTAAACATTAAATGCCCTCCCATTTCTTTGCTTTTAATCCGCTTAGCTGAAACTTGGCAGATATGTATTAGACCATTAGCTGTGACTTTCAAAGGAGGCGAATCCATCTGCAGTTCTCCAGTCTGCCGCTAGAGGGCCAAAGGTCTGAAAGTGAAATCGTTGTCGTCGTTACGATTTTGACATGCTAATAACTTTGTCGGATTTAAAGCTGCCAAGTTGAAAATTTGTAGGTATCAATATGAGCTAAAGTTGAGACGTTTGAGAGACTTTCAGACACCATCAGAGCAATAGTCTCCTGCTAGAGGGCCACATGTCTAAACGTTAAATGTCCTCCCATTTCTTTGCTTTTAATCCATTTATGCTGAAATTTGGCAGATATGTACTAGACCATTAGCTGTGACTTTGAAAGAAGGAATTGAATTGAATTTAATTGAAGGCTAATCCGTGTGCAGTTCTTCAGTCTGCCGCTAGAGGGCGAAATGTTTGAAAGTGAAATCTTTCTCCCATCTCGTTATTTATGATCCGTCCAAGCTGAAACGTAGCAGATATGTAGTAGAAGTCGGCCTGAGTCTTTGGTGGGCAGTAAACGGTCTGGAGTCCTCCAGTCTGCCGCTAGAGGGCGAAATGTATAACTGTCCCCAATTCCTTGATATTAATTTATTTAAAGTGAATATTGGCATATGTTGTAAAAGCCTTTGCTGAATTGCCCCGTTATTTTTATTATCTTTTACATTGAAATACTCTGTAGTTGATTTAATAAGTGTAAGAGACCGTATTATTGCTGTATCGGTGTTTTTAGAGGATCTAAGACCTATTTCCTCCGTATGTGTACTGTGAAAGGCATATTTTATGATTCTATGGCAATTCGTGACGCAAAGGGGTGATAGCTACTCTTGAACAGTAGTTACTATGACTACGGTTAACAGCTGACATTCATACGTGTTGATTTCCTTTGTTCTACGGCGTCTCTCAGTTCAGTCAGCCAATTAGAGCGTTTTTGTGGCTCCTTGTACAGAAAATTTCCGAGAAATGACGCAATGCCTATGTGCAGTGTTTACATTCAGTCCTGAGCCAAAGAAAGAACGGCTTGGAAGTATTTTGTGCTTTACTGTTTTTTAGTCGTACACTAGTAGGTTTAATTATAAAGGGCATATATCCTTTAACCTACCTAAAGACTCTGATGACTGATCATACATGCTGACTGCTGAAACATTGCAAACTCATAACAATCAGTGTTCAGTTGTTGTTTTATACTGCTATTTACTGTCAGTTCTTCATAATATGGTTGATGAATTATTATATTTGGAATAACGATAAATAACCCCGAAACCCAACATTCTTGATATACCGAAGGTAAGAGAGAAGGGTTACAGATAAACGATTGTGACTTATGTTAAAGTGGTTTGAAGTGAATCTAATGTTATTTGATAGACCCTACATGAGTCAGTCTGTGTTCCTTTTATATGTGATTAAAATCAGTGAAGATTGGCAGATTAGTGTGCAGTATTGTGCAGCATTGTGTATGAGTGAGTCTGTTAAAGAAGCAATTCCTAAAGAATGCGCCATATATGTGAATTATAATTAAGCCATATCGTTGTGAGTAGTTTAAGTCATAACTCTGTTTATATAGATAAAGCGCCACGTCCTAAAGGAACTGTTAATATTACCGAAGGTGAATAATATTGTCAGAGATTATATACCC
>JAUCBJ010002326.1:0-54498 GCA_032718475.1 Nemertoderma westbladi
AGTCTGATAGTCAGACAGTATAGTAATAGTTATATGGTATAGGCTGAAAGGTATAGGATGGACGCCCCCAAACAGGAATGAGCCTACTCTTGCTTATACGAATTTGGAATTGTCCAGATCAGCTGTCAGCGGGCCGCCGGTGCCGGCGCCGGGTACGAATTGTCCGCGTACGAATTGTCCTAACTTTTCTGCCATCTTACTTCGGCTATTCCATATTTTATTCCTGTATTCCTATGTTCTGATGTTATCGGGTATATCTTTTGCGTAGAGGTATAGCCTAGGCTATATAGAGGCTACATGAAGGTAGGTGTAGCCTACATGTAGATGCACGTGTAGGGTGAATGGAATGTAGGTAGGTGTAGTCCCATAGATATTAATGTAATTTATGTTGCGCGCGTACTGCCACTAGTATGTCTCTGTTAGTTGAAACAAAATTGGAACATAATTGAAACATATTAGGAGCCACGTAATGGTGTCCTACCTGCAATGCTATGTATGCCAGTGAAACAAATTTGAAACAAATTAGGAGGGCCGTAATGATAGTCTACCGGAGAATTGGAACAATGATGGGCTACGGAGCTCAAAAAATTGGAACAATGTTAAGTATGCCAGTGAAACAAATTTGAAACAAATTAGGAGAGCCGTAATGATAGCCTACCGGAAGAATTGGAACAATGATGGGCTACGGAGCTGCCTGGGTTGTTTGGCTGAACCAGTGGTGGCACGGATGAGGGGGTAAGAAAAGGGGGAAGGATCTAAAAATAGCACCCAATAGGAAGCTTCTAGCTTCTTGCATTGCTACGGCTACCGGTACCTTGCTTGGCCTCTAGGCTGGCTCTGGCATAACCCTTATTTTCGCATGCGAATAAAGGTAATGTTTTAAAGATCTGGTGTGTAAAACGCGTTTTTGTGCAGTGATGTTTACGATATTATAATTAAACTAACTGCACTAACTATCTCACATTTATTTAATAATATATGGTAAAAAAAGCAACCAACCTATTAATTACAATAATTTACAATAGTTATCGAATGTTCTAGGATGTAAAAACTTAGCATTATTTTATAGGAAACGATTATAAAAAAAGGTTCTTGTAAAAAAGGTTTTGGCGAAAACTGTCCCTGCTTTACGTTTTTGCAAATTTCTGGTACGGCACGATTGCTCCGAGAATGTTTGCCATGGAGTCTGAATAAGGTAGGAAAAGTAGGGGTGGGTGTGTTTGTTAGGTTCGGGCGGTCGGTGCGGGTAAATAGGGTGTGGGAGGGAGGGATGGTGGGTAGGGGTAGGTGAGTGCGGGTAATTAGGTGTGTAGGGGTAGGGGAGGTTGGGTGTGGTTAAGTAGACGTGCTTGCTTAGTTTGGTGTGTGGGTGCGGTTAAGTAGACGTGCTTAGGTTGGTGGGTGGGTGCAGTTAAGTAGGTGTGCTTAGGTGGGTGGGTGGGTGCGGTTAAGTCGATGTGCTTAGGAGGGTGGGTGGCCGGGTGCGGTTAAGTAGGTGTGCTTAGGTGGGTGGGTGGGTGCGGCTAAGTCGATGTGCTTAGGTGGGTGGGTGGGTGCAGTTAAGTAGTTGTGCTTAGGTAGATGGGTGGGTGCGGTTAAGTAGACGTGCTTAGGAGGGTGGGTGGGTGTGGTTAAGTAGACGTGCTTATGTAGGTGGGTTGGTGCGGTTAAGTAGGTGTGCTTAGGTGGGTGGGTGGGTGCGGTTAAGTAGACGTTCGTATGTAGGTGGGTGGGTGCGGTTAAGTAGGTGTGCTTAGGTGGGTGGGTGCGGTTAAGTAGACGTGCTTAGGTGGGTTGGTTGATTGTTTGCGGTTAAGTACACGTGCGGTTAAGTAGGTGTGCTTAGGTGGGTGGGTGGGTGCCGTTAAGTCGATGTGCTTAGGTGGGTGGGTGGGTTGGTTAAGTAAACGTGCTTAGGTGGGTGGGTGGGTGTGGTTAAGTATACGTGCTTAGGTGGGTGCGGTTAACTATGTGTGCTTAGGTAGGAGGTGGGTGCGGGTAAGTATACGTGCTTATGTGGGTGGGTGGGTGGGTGCGGTTAAGTCGATGTGCTTAGGTGGGTGCGGTTAACTAGGTGTGCTTAGGTAGGAGGTGGGTGCGGGTAAATATACGTGCTTATGTGGGTGGGTGGGTGTGGTTAAGTACACGTGCTTAGGTTGGTGGGTGGGTGCGGTTAAGTCGATGTGCTTAGGTGGGTGCGGTTAACTAGGTGTGCTTAGGTAGGTGGGTGGGTGCGGTGTAAGTCGATACGTGCTTAGGTGGGTGGGTGGGTGTTTGCGGTTAAGTAGACGTGCTTAGGTGTGTGGGTGGGTGCGGGTAAGTAGACGTGCTTAGGTGTGTGGGTGGGTGCGGTTAAATAGACGTGCTGAGGTGGGTGGGTGGGTGCGGTTAAGTCGATGTGCTTAGGTGGGTGCGTTTAACTAGGTGTGCTTAGGTAGGTGGGTGGGTGTAGGTAAGTATACGTGCTTAGGTGGGTGCGGTTAAGTACACGTGCTTAGGTGGGTGGGTGGGTGCGGTTAAGTAGACGTGTTTAGATGGGTGGGTGGGTGCGGGTAAGTAGACGTGCTTAGAAGGGCGGGTGGGTGCGGTTAAGTAGGTGTGCTTAGGTGGGTGGGTGGGTGCGGTTAAATAGGTATGCTTAGATGGGTGGGTGGGTGCGGTTAAGTCGATGTGCTTAGGTGGGTGGGTCGGCGGGTGTGGTTAACTAGACGTGCTTAGGTTGGTGGGTGTGTGCGGTTAAGTAGGTGTGCTTAGGTGGGTGGGTGGGTGCGGTTAAGTAGGTATGCTTAGATGGGTGGGTGGGTGCGGTTAAGTCGATGTGCTTAGGTGGGTGGGTGGGTGGGTGTGGTTAACTAGACGTGCTTAGGTTGGTGGGTGTGTGCGGTTAAGTAGACGTGCTTAGGAGAGTGGGTGGGTGCAGTTAAGTAGTTGTGCTTAGGTAGGTGGGTGGGTGTGGGTAAGTATACGTGCTTAGGTGGGTAGGGGGTGCGGTTAAGTAGGTGTGCTTAGATCGGTGGGTGGGTGCAGTTAAGTCGACGTGCTTAGGTGGGTGGGAGGGTACGTGTAAGTAGGCATGTAGGAATGGGTATGTATGGTTAAGTACAGTAGGTGTGTAATGATACAGTAGGTGGGTGGGGGGGGGGGGGGGGGTAAGTTTAGCAACTATTAAGTAGTATTACCACTTCTCAATAAGGTAGACAGCTGTATGTTTACAGTATAGAACGGTCGTAAAATAGAGGCGTCCCATTGGATGCTATTTATAGATCCATACCCCTTTTCTTTCCCCCTCTTCCCCCTTTTCTTACGCGCGCTTACCCCCAGCACAGAGAAGATCTTCCCCCAGCTCGCGCGCAGGATGTATGGCAATAATCTCTGATCTCCACAGTACAATACGGTACATCAACCTGCAGACCTGTCTGCTGTCAGACAACAGGTTTTACTGCATACTGCAGTACTGTCAGACTGTATAAATATCAAACATCGCTGTTCCGATTATACTAAAGTCCCTTACTCGTCATAATAAATATTAGACCCTAATAAATTTGAGTATGCTAACGCCACGAAAGGCATCGTTCCATTAGATTAACTCGTTCTGATTTATATGTCATATGTTTGAGTAAGAGTAACCTTAAACAAACAGCCATCATCGCGGGGACTATGGGGCCGTTCAAGTTGCTCTGTGTAAACACGTAAAGTGGAAGTGGAGTAAAATGGTTGTTTATTGTTTACCCGATTTGAATTTTATTCTTCTATGTCATGTCTTGACTCAGATACCTTTACGGTTGTTTTATACTGTATTATTAAGGAATACAATTAATTAGTACTGGTTTAGTACCGGTACGTACTGTACAGTTAATGCACACTGCAGAATGTTTGTTAAATTCGGGAAATGTTCGGATAGTTGGAAATTAAGCACACAATCAAACACACCCAAACACAATCAAACACAGTCAAAATGTTAACCAGTCCAAATCGGAAAGCCAAGTTAATTCTACGTCAGTTTGTACAAAAATTATTTTCAAAATGTCTAAGCAATGCCTCTATTTTTGCCAATTTGTATCTCAACTCACAGCTAGCTGGACTGGTTGCTAGGCACTAGTGACATTTGCATTACGTACCGCTACCGGTACAAAGCAAGTACAGAGTTGTACTCAGTAGAGTACTGATCAGCTGATGTACAGGCCTACAACCAGACAAGAGCCCTATCATCTATTAAACCCGGAACGATGGTGACGGAGTCTATTAAACCCGGAACGGAACTATAAATTCGACTGTAGTAGGTACAGTTTTTCCAGTTAAAATTACTGTAATTGAAAATGTAAAACAGCGACAGTGGAAACGTTACACAATTATTTGGAGGCAGTGCATTAATAAAGAGACAGACGGGGATGGGGGGAAACTGGTCGCAATTCCCATCTTGGCGAATTAATATCCCGCCTCAATGTTAAATTTTCAATTTGGAGGGAAAGGAACAAGTTAATGCAGAACAGTGTCACGTTATTTTAACCAAAACAATAAACTAAACACAGTAGAATAGGTTACAGTTTTATTTTTGACAATAAACAGCTGTTATTTGCGTCGAATTTCCCCTGGAGAGGGATTAATTTTTATTGCGTCCAGTCACCCCCCCCCCCCCCCCCCCCACCCCTATCTGTTAATAAAATAATGGCCCAGTTTGAGTTGCCGCCTGCCGGCCAAGTTGTTGGTAAATTTCTTAAGTGTAAACAGCGAACAAATTAAGTTGTTAGTTACGGACAAAGTTGCACAATAGTTGTCATTGTAAACCTAAACCATAGCATTTATGAGCAGCAACATTTATGCTGTTCTGCAGTTAAGTTCTGTGTTGCGTTCTGTTAGGTACAGTGTAGGGCCTACACTGTAGGTCCAGGCCTACTGTAGGTCCAGAGTCAGCAGTTAGGCTTAGGTATAGCCCAAGGACTACTATACTACAGGACTGGCACACCCCTTCATCCGACTTCGCTAGCGAAGTCCATTGGTTTGGTATTGCTTTATATTGTTATAGACATTGTTATCAAAGGATTTTCATGAAATTTAGTACACAATCGTAATTATTAATAACATAATATATTTTGGTGTCAAGAAATAAAGGACGAGCACAGCGAGGCTTGTAACAAAGGAGACGAGTGTAGTGTACCAACTATTCTTTATAGTCTTGAACGACCGTGTTTAGTACATTGCGCGACATAAAAACGATACGAACAGTATCCCTATCCCAGGGTAATGTCATGACACAGATGATAACGGATTCAACTAGCGGTAAATTGTGTATACAATATACATACATGGACCTCTCTATATATTCTTTATCTCTGGTCATTTACTATCCTAGCAGTTCTCAAGCCAGGTTCCAGGTAACCACCCCCCCCCCCCCAGCCCCCCCCCCCTCCCCCACTCCCAACCGCCATTCTGATATTATTACTTTATAGGGCTATTATTATTAGGTACTTTATATTATTATTAGGTTCTTACTTTATATTACTAGTAGGTACTTTATGTTATTACTTTATTATTTATTACGATTGCCGACCCAATATTCCCCACCCCTGGGGAAACTAGGCGAATCAATATCCCGCCTCAATGTTAAATTCTCAATTTAGGGAAAGGAGCAGGTTACAGTGGCACGTTATTTTAAACAAAACAATAAACTAAACATAATATAACAGGTTACAGTTTTATTTTTGAGAGTAATCAGCTGTTATTTGCGTCGAATTTCCCCTGGAGAGAGGGATGAATTTTTATTGCGTCCAGTGGCCCCCCCTTATTTTGCCCCCTTCCCGTTATTCGGAGGAATTTAGTTTGTGCTGCCTTATCACCAGAATGTGAGTCGCGCCGTTTCTGCCTTTCCATAGATCGCTTTTGTACTTCATTAAGAAGGGCGTTTGCTAGGGTACAGCAAGCAGCTATTGGTGGCAGTTGGGATATACCGTAATAGACCGCAATAATGTGTATTACTTGAGTTAGTTGTTTGTAGTACCGTATAGGTATAGTTCCATCCCATCATGTACAGCATCCACCCATGCAGCAGACGCCATGGTCCTGGTCCACCATACCAGGTGATGCGGAGTAAGTTGTAATCCACCACGAGTTAGGGCTTGGGGTTAGGGCTTGGGTAAATATATTATCCTCCTCTTAAATATCACCTGTGATGTCTAACTCTGGGATTACCTTTACCAGGAATCCTGCGACGTATCCAGCTGCCTGAAACTCATCATAACTGACTTCAATATCCACTAGCTGTTCAATTTTTCTCAGCATTTCCGTTGTTATTAGGACATACTTTCGGATGTTCAGGTGCTTTCAAAGTGGATGGGATATCGTCTAATAGAACAAAGTCTAAAGTATAAACTCAAGCTGAGACTTATATTTGGATGTCTCAAGATCAATCGCGGCATTAACGTACTCCTTAGCTTTCGTAAGTAGCGATGTCGTAGTACCAACATTACGTTTCACGACTGCAATGACTTCTTCCAACTGAGACCAACGTATTAGTTGGCTATTACGAGCGAGGCAATGCGAAAACCCCAAGCTGCAACCCAGCTGATCAACCGCCGATCGGCTGATACAAACATGTCCGAGGAAAGTTGACTCTTTGATGGAAGTGAAACCTGTCCAATATACTGTATACTTCGTTATGGAAAAAGAAGAGCAATACTTGGAACTGCGATAGTTTCACAAAAATGTCAGTACGCGACCGTATCCTGCAATTCCCTTTAGCCACGTAGAAACAACAGGCAGGCAGGTTCAGTCAGCTGCAAAAAGCCCCCAATTAAATCTCACTCCATGCACTCATTGAGTAACTGAAGTTGGCGTTCCTCAATGGGAGGGATGTCTCGTGGAGTGGGGGGTCGCGGCGGAACTCACGATAAGGGAAGTCCAGGGAAGTATAACGGAATATTGTTGGTCGCAAGGAACCGCCAGGGACTTTCTTGTGCGGAATTCCCTTGGAAAACTCTGGCCACTGTTGAATACAAATGACGGCAGTGCTTCCATACTTAAACAGAGAGCCGTCATCTGCACTGCATCGTGGTAGCGCGGCGATCCACTGATCTCGTTCGGCATCGACAGGAGGAAGTTTCACTACACGAACGGGATTTCCTGCGTAATTGGCGTCGCAGCCAAATACGCAACAATAATTAGGCATAATAATAATAAATAACTTGTTCTGTTGGTAGTTTAGCCTAATGTTGTACAGTTGTAATACGGCACCTTAAATACCTACCTAGCACCTAGTGACCTATAGTAATTGATTTAATTACTACCAAATGGTACCACCTAGGCCTACCTGTACCGAAACGGTCGCGGTACCGTACCGGTAGCATCATACGAGTACGGGTTACCACTGTACCAGGGTAGGGCCATACAGCCGTCCAGTTGAATGTACTGTAACTGTAACTAGACTATCTGACTTTCTAACTGTACTATTCCCATATACCAGAGGTAGCGGTAGGACTATAATACAGCTATAACTATTCATTCTACGGTAGTACAGTAGTAGGCTATTCAGGTAGTACAGCTTACAGCAGTATGAAATTAATGGACTTCGCTAGCGAAGTCGGATCAGGCAGTGTGCCAGTCCTGTAGTATAGTAGTCCTTGGTATAGCCCTAACCTGCTAGCATGTCAGCTTGTTTGTTAGTCTTAGTAGGGCTGTAGTAGGGGCGTAACCTGCAATTTTTTAACGTCCGGGCACGGGTCCCCTTCCATATCCGGACACGGGTCCCCTTCCATATCCGGGCACGTGGCTGCGACCCTTTGTGTTGTAATTTGCTCGAATATTTCATATTACTGAATTATACTTATTTACATAGGCCTACTGTAGATTTTATTATCATTTGGCATTTAGGCTAATTAAATATATTTTGCATGGAATAGCCTATATACCAGTCAGCTCTATTTCAAGACAGCCCATATTTATGAAACTATTTATTAGGAACAACAAACATATTTATTAGGATCAGCGGCATTGTTCATTGATAGTGCAGTAGTGGGCCTACCGGTACCGTATTGGTAGGCTGTACTTTGTGGTTCACTGATTGGATTCAATCACTGGATTATAATTACTGAATTACGGTAATTATTTGTTTTCTAGTTTGAACAAATCTTCAGTTTGTAGTCATAGGCCTATCCTGTATGGTAGGCCTACCATTTTTATCAGGGAAACCAATAATATAGTAATATCGTTTATTTTCAAACTAACAATATGAGTACCGGCATAACGGAGGCTCCTGGTTTGTTATCTACTTCTGATGAAACTAATACTTTCGCGAGATTACCTCCTGATGTGGTTCCGTGCGTTTACGATCTGACGATTACTCCTGACTTTGACAAATGTACCTTTAGTGGAAAGGCACGTATCTCTGTTAATGTTATAAATGATGTTAACGTTGTATCATTGAACTCTGTTGATCTTGTAATCGATTCGGCATATTGGCAGAGCGATGACTACGAGATACCAGTTAGTGAAATAAAATACCACAGTGCCACTGATATCGTTCAACTATTGTTTGATAAAAATCTTCCTCTGGGGAACTTGTCTGGTTCCATCGTATTCGAGTATAAAGGGAATTTATCTGACAAACTCAATGGTTTCTATAGAACCAAGTATGCGATGAGTGATGGTGAGTTAGGGTATATGGCGGCAACTCACTTTGAACCAACTTCGGCCAGACGAGCTTTTCCATGTTGGGATGAACCAGCTATAAAAACCTCCTATTGCATATCATTGGTAGTTCCGAAAGGAATGTCAGCTATTAGTTGCATGCCTATTGAAAGGGAAGTAGCTGAGGGCCATGATCTAAAGTTAGTAAAGTTCCAACAATCACCAAAGATTTCTAGTTATATTGTAGCTTTTGCTGTTGGGGATTTCGAGTTTCTTGAGGGGAAAGATTCTTCTGGTCTTCCTATTCGAGTGTATACATGTCCTGGCCTCAAAGACCGTGCACAATTTAGCTTAGATTTCACTATAAAAACAATGCCATTTTATGCTAATTATTTTGGCATTCCATACCCTTTGCCAAAGCTTGATCTCATTGCCATCCCAGATTTTGCCATTGGTGCCATGGAAAATTGGGGTCTTGTATGCTTTAGGGAGATGTATTTGTTGGTAGATCCGAGGCCTGGCCAAAGTTCATCACGTCAACGACTTGTTGTTGCTGGCGTGGTGGGTCATGAACTGTCTCATATGTGGTTCGGTAATATGGTCGGTATCAAATGGTGGAGCCAGTTGTGGCTCAAAGAGGGTTTCGCGAATTGGATTCAGAATTTGTGTGTGGATTATTGTCACCCCGAATTTAAACCATGGGAGATATTCGTCACTGGCATGTATGCAAGCGCTCTACATCTTGACGCACTCAAGTCTACTCATGCTATAGAAGTAAATGTTAATAAACCCTCCGAGATCGATGATATATTTGATGAGATTTCCTATGATAAAGGAGCATCAATTATTAGAATGCTTAATGATTACATTGGAAACGAATCATTCAGAAAGGCTTTGAATGTGTATGTGAAAGAAAATAGTTTTAGTTGCACGTCTACTGAAGATCTATGGAATGCGTTGGAGTCAGTTGTGTGTGAAACGTCAAAGTCTGGGGATTCGCATAAAAGCGAAAAAAGTGTTGGCGAAGTTATGAATACCTTTACTAAACAACCTGGAGTCCCGTTAGTTCAAGTCGAGTTCGTAAATAATAAAATGACCCTCAAACAAAGCAAGTTTATGTATTTGAATGAAGATGCTGGTGTGGATAAATCCTTTTGGTTTATCCCATTATCGTATAAAACGGATGGAGGTGAAACTTTCAGAGTTGTATTAGAGGATAAATCCATGACTATCGATATGAGTCCCGATACAAAGTGGATTAAGCTTAACATCGATAGTGTTGGATATTATCGAACCTCATATGACGCCAACTTGTACGCTTTGTTATTGTCTGCTTTCTTTGATCCTACTGATTCCAGTAAGTTCTCCTCGAGTGATCGCATTGGCTTTGCTAGCGATTCGTTCGCTTTGTCAAAGGCCGGTTTGGTATCGACTGTCTCATTTCTGAAGTTGGTTGAAGTTTTCCAAGAGGAAGACTCTTACTTCGTATGGCGAGGTTTGCTACACGATTTGTCGATGCTGAAAGACCTATTGGCTTTTTCGAATCTACCTGGGATAATCAATAAATTTAATACTTTCATCAAGTCTTCTTTGCAAAAGTTGAAATTTAAGTTGTTGGGGAGAAGAGATGATTCGGAGCAAACTTCAATGCTTAGGGGAATAGTTTATAAGATGTTAGGTGAAGTTGGAGATGAAGCTATTATAGAAATCGCTAAAACTCTGTTCGCTCAAATCCGAGAAGGGTCAGAAGAGGTCAAGGATATAGACGGAAATCTTAGGTCAGCTATTTATTTCACAGTTCTGTGCAACGGGGGTGAGAATGAAGTGGACCAATGCATCGAATTATATCGGAAATCCACTGATTCACAAGATCGGGTTAAGCTCTTGGGCAGTTTGGGATCGAGTACCAAATGGAATGTTATCAACAAAGTACTTAAGTTCTCCTTCAGCGATGAAGTTCGCTACCAAGATGCTATCCACGCTATTCGAAGCTGTTCTGGAAGCAATCACGGCCAGCTGTTGGCTTTCCAGTTCATGAAGGATAATTGGGATGAAATTGTGAAACGATACGAAGGAAAGCATATACTAGCCCATTTGGTGGATACATTTTGTGATGGATTTTCTTCGTTATCTGATGTATCGGAAATTGAAGAATTCTTCCGTGATCGTAAAGCCCCCCAACGCGCTATCCAGCAGTCTATCGAGAATGTTCGCATAAGAAGCGCTTGGCTCACTAGGGATGAAATGGACATTGAGGTATTCCTTGATGAATATGCTTCTAGAATCGCTTAACTAGAAATATTGAGCAGCTGTGAATTTAGATAGACTGCATTGGTGTTTAGAACTGTCTGTAACATTCAATGAATAATATTAGTGAACAAATTTGTGCTTTAAAATATATTGGATATTATTACTTGTGTATTGCTTGCAATAGCTTTATTTCTTGCTGTTTCTTGTGTGGAAAGGCATTGCCACCTTCTCATAAATAAACTGTTTCAATAGACTGGCATATTTAATATTGATTAACAAAACGACTTTTGTATTATATTAAAATAGTATATCAGTCTTTCTGTTGTTATTTTTCACTTTGCAGTTTACCCCCATGTGTACTGTATAGTGAAGAATACCTTGTTTTCTCTGAAAACACAGGTCTCAGAAGGGGTGAATCTAACCAAACGATCAAACGAATTAATTCAGGTCATAAGATTGAAATAATCGCTATAAAACACTTGATAAGGAAAAATTTGAAAAAATATAAATTTTCGTATCGAAAATTCCGAAGAATTTCGCCGAAATGTGATAACCAGATATTTTTCACAAACGGGAAAAATACAATCACTGAATCACATCAGTAATTGTTTACATTTACTTATCTTTTCAAGACGATTTTACTAGTTTCTAAGATTTAGTTTGAATATAGCTGTTTGTTTCCGTTACAGTTCCCAAAATATTGTTTCAATTTTATTATCCCAACAAGCATAAGCAATAAGTAGGCCTGTTGCTACCACCCTATAGCAACCGCTCTGTATACAATAATCCATAATTATTTATTATTTAAAATATGTATTTAGGTGAGGTGGGGGTCTGTTATTGGGCCACGAATTCTCAAAACTTTAGGCCAGTTGCCGGCCTGATATTACACAGTTACTCAATATCATATTCATATCGTAATAATATTCAAAACTGTAGGTCGTTAAGGTCTTAGTCTTGTGTCAAGTCTCTTATGTCTTAAGGTCGTTTTGGGAATGTCTTTAGTCCTATCATATACCTAGTTTCTCTTAAGCAAATATCAATATTTAATGTATTACTTTATTGTATATATATGAGTGTTCAGCCCAGAGAATATCAACAAATTTAAAGGTAAAATCTAAAATTCTTGCTCAGGTGTTCGATGGTGTGTGGATGTGTGTGCACAATATTAGTGGTCATGGTGTAATAAATTACAATATAATTTGCTTACTCTCCACGAATTTTGTAAGTCGCCTATCACCACTGCACTGGAATGGGTTTATTGATTACGCTGAGTCACATACTGAGAATTGTATATACATCACTGAGAATTAATTAAATACACCCCTTCGCCGAGAGCTCTAATAAATAACTGATAAATTAATAATATTAATTTTAAAGGACGGGCTAACTGATTGTCATTGGAATGACTTAATTATGGTATTTATAATAGGAAAATACAAATACCATTATATATGTTTGGGATGGGTTGGGTGAATTCTTAGCCCGCGAGTTAGTAAAGGAGCAGGTTTCAGAGGCGTATTGGGTGAACCAAAACAATAAACGTTATTGTTTAGCGGGCTAAGAATACCCACGGGCTAAGAATAATCGCGGGCTAAGAATTCCTGAGACCTTGGGGTGGGCTCTATATGTGCTGCCTGGGGGGGGGGGGGGGGGGGGGGGGGGGTCTAACGTTTCACACCGGTACTATATTTAAGCATCGAATGTGAGTGATTTACTTACTATATTCTTAAAAACTTAGTGGCCCGATTTTTGAATTTCGACCTCGTAAGAGCGATACGCCAGAGATTTCTGAAACAGTTTAACGCCAATTTTCTCCAGCATAGTCCTAACGCTAACTTTTTAAAACTTTGAGGGGCCGGCAAATACATTATTGTACTACCGTAACTATTTTATACATCAATATACACGTGTACACATAATTTTGCAGAGGTTAGATGTCAGTCATAGAGGTGAGGAAGGTTCAGATAAAATTAAAGTAAATAACGCTCAAGTTAAATGTCAATAACGGTTCAAATAAATTATTGACCATTATGGTTGAGTTAAATTATCTCGAGTTTGTCGGTACTGTTTCCTGGTCCATAGAGCTTAATGTAAACTTTCGCAACTATAATAATAACTCCTGTAATTCAATTAAATGTAGGTATTATAAAAATATTCGATTCAATTTTAAAACAATTAAATGACAAAATAAACAACAACAAAAGAGCACCGGTGAGTTACACATCTGTTGTACCACATGGAACAATAACGAATACACTAGAAACTATTAATTGCTTAACTATATGCACTATGGATGCATTCTATACACTTCTAGACAAATATACAAATTACATTTACAAAATAAACACGCACCTTTTTGGCTATAGATAAGGGGGGGGGGGGGGGGGGGGGGGGGGGGTGGGGGGCTAGACGCATATCCCACCTCGGAGAGAACAGGTACTAAATTGTTATTCAACGTCGATTTTTCCCTGAGGAGGTTTAGATTTTAATAGCGTCAATAACCAACGCCCCTCCCCCCCCCCCCCCCCACCATTACTTGAAATTTAATAATATTCTGTAGGCAAACTCTAAAGAATTATTAAGGCGCATTCGAAATAGCATCAATAAATTTATTATTTAAATAAATTTATAATTTAGTGTGAACCGATTTACTAACTACGTGAGCCGAAATGAAAAATCATAAAAAAATACTAAATAAAATAGCCAATCACAGCCGGCTAAACTCTATAGCTCAGAACCCAAAGGTATTTATTATTGAATTATTTACGCCGTAGGTACCGGTTATTAATTAGGCCTCTTTTCTAAGTAGACTATTTTAGAGTTCCAATAAACATTGAAGTAAAGACACACGATTAGAAAAGACTTCAACTGTCGATCATACGAAAACTATTAGTTTAAAATACCGCAATATGATTACACTACAGCACAAAATAATGTTTAAAATATTGCCATATGGTTTCTCTTTTATTTTTGATGTTGAAATATTTAACTGTACTCTGCCGGTAGAACGGGGTTTAAAAAATTTCGAAATTTTTTCACCGGGTAAAAAGTAATGTTATTAGATAAGTGATAACATATTAGGTAAGTTTTCGCGAACTCAACAATGAGCACTATAGGCCTAACACCATACCAAAATAATGCAATAATTATTAATAATGTAATGATAATAATTATTAATATAATGCATCTAAGCTAAAAGAAGCCATGTATGTATGGCTTCTTTATGGCGGATTTGGCTCTGGCCCAGGCAACATGTGGGAATAAATTGGCGATACTTCGCGAGAACTGTCGGATGGTTGTTCGACCGATTACTGCTGCATATGCTGCATATCACTTGGCACAATGTTAAACCAGCAGAGTAGAGCAATCGATGTATTAGTTGGTTGAGAATATAATTATAATGATTAAGACAAGTGTGATTCAATTATATTCTGTAGATATTTTTTGCGCTACATTATAACACCTAACGTACCACCTGTACAAACCTTAAACGTTAATATGTACTCGAGATGTAGTAGGTAGGGTTGAGTGTAAATTCTTCAATGTAAAAGTACGAAAATTCTACAAATAGTATTAAAATGGGAGGGAAAATATCAAGGAAATGGTAGACGCATATTGGGTTGATTTAAGTATAAAAAATCACTGATATAAGTAAATATTATAATCCGGCAGAAATATGCTGAATCTTTAATGGTTTTCACTGAAACTTTATAGTAAATGTTGTGTGAATAATCCGAAACTCTTCCCATTGTAATAATGTTGAGCAAAAAACGTTCTGGAAAACACCCGTAGGGTCAAAATCACTAAATGCGGCCAAAACTTTAGAAACATTAGACACGCCGTAACTTTTGACTTCCTCCATCATTTCCCATAATTTATATCTTAAATTATTTTAATACCGCCATTTTTTGGTGTTATAGGTCACAAATCTTTTGCAACGCTGCCTTGTATTTATTTTTCAAAATATCTGCGCGAATTCGAAAAAACATAGATTTTTCAGTGTAGACAATAAATCCGTTAGGTAACGTCATAAAAATTGTATAATGTCAACGAACGAGATATGTTAAATTCGATATACATTTGAAAGAGCGAAAAATTCTGCAGAAGCAAATTTTATTTATTGTTGTCCGATGTATTTAAGGTACGTTTATCAGTTAGTAGGTTAGCGTAAGACAATTTAATTGTATTTTTGCCACACCCCCTGTAATGAACCGGAATGATGTAAAGCTGAAATCATGGCAACCATGCTACAATTTGAAAGAACCATCTATCTCATGTTCGCTCACCAAATTTCAGCTAATGACATGCGAGTACCGGTATATTCATTCATGTATGTTAGTTTAAAGTAATAAAGTCGGGGTATTCCGCTTGCTTTGTCCCATCCCTGTAATGCGAGTACCGGTATATTCATTCATGTATGTTAGTTTAAAGTTATAAAGTCAGGGTATTCCGCTTGCTTTGTCCCATCCCTGTAATGCGAGTACCGGTATATTCATTCATGTATGTTAGTTTAAAGTAATAAAGTCAGGGTGTTCCGCTTGCTTTGTCCCCTCCCTGTAATGCGAGTACCGGTATATTCATTCATGTATGTTAGTTTAAAGTTATAAAGTCAGGGTATTCCGCTTGCTTTGTCCCATCCCTGTAATGCGAGTACCGGTATATTCATTCATGTATGTTAGTTTAAAGTTATAAAGTCAGGGTATTCCGCTTGCTTTGTCCCATCCCTGTAATGCGAGTACCGGTATATTCATTCATGTATGTTAGTTTAAAGTTATAAAGTCGGGGTATTCCGCTTGCTTTGTCCCCTCTTTGTAATGCGAGTACCGGTATATTCATTCATGTATGTTAGTTTAAAGTTATAAAGTCGGGGTATTCCGCTTGCTTTGTCCCCTCTTTGTAATGCGAGTACCGGTATATTCATTCATGTATGTTAGTTTAAAGTTATAAAGTCGGGGTATTCCGCTTGCTTTGTCCCCTCTTTGTAATGCGAGTACCGGTATATTCATTCATGTATGTTAGTTTAAAGTTATAAAGTCAGGGTATTCCGCTTGCTTTGTCCCATCCCTGTAATGCGAGTACCGGTATATTCATTCATGTATGTTAGTTTAAAGTTATAAAGTCAGGGTATTCCGCTTGCTTTGTCCCATCCCTGTAATGCGAGTACCGGTATATTCATTCATGTATGTTAGTTTAAAGTTATAAAGTCAGGGTATTCCGCTTGCTTTGTCCCATCCCTGTAATGCGAGTACCGGTATATTCATTCATGTATGTTAGTTTAAAGTTATAAAGTCGGGGTATTCCGCTTGCTTTGTCCCCTCTTTGTAATGCGAGTACCGGTATATTCATTCATGTATGTTAGTTTAAAGTTATAAAGTCGGGGTATTCCGCTTGCTTTGTCCCCTCTTTGTAATGCGAGTACCGGTATATTCATTCATGTATGTTAGTTTAAAGTTATAAAGTCAGGGTATTCCGCTTGCTTTGTCCCATCCCTGTAATGCGAGTACCGGTATATTCATTCATGTATGTTAGTTTAAAGTTATAAAGTCAGGGTGTTCCGCTTGCTTTGTCCCCTCTTTGTAATGCGAGTACCGGTATATTCATTCATGTATGTTAGTTTAAAGTTATAAAGTCGGGGTATTCCGCTTGCTTTGTCCCCTCTTTGTAATGCGAGTACCGGTATATTCATTCATGTATGTTAGTTTAAAGTTATAAAGTCAGGGTATTCCGCTTGCTTTGTCCCATCCCTGTAATGCGAGCACCGGTATATTCATTCATGTATGTTAGTTTAAAGTTATAAAGTCAGGGTATTCCGCTTGCTTTGTCCCATCCCTGTAATGCGAGTACCGGTATATTCATTCATGTATGTTAGTTTAAAGTTATAAAGTCGGGGTATTCCGCTTGCTTTGTCCCCTCTTTGTAATGCGAGTACCGGTATATTCATTCATGTATGTTAGTTTAAAGTTATAAAGTCGGGGTATTCCGCTTGCTTTGTCCCCTCTTTGTAATGCGAGTACCGGTATATTCATTCATGTATGTTAGTTTAAAGTTATAAAGTCAGGGTATTCCGCTTGCTTTGTCCCATCCCTGTAATGCGAGCACCGGTATATTCATTCATGTATGTTAGTTTAAAGTTATAAAGTCGGGGTATTCCGCTTGCTTTGTTCCCTCCCTGAGGCTTTTGCAGGCTTTGCAGGACATTGCTTTCGCCGTGAGGACCAGCCACTGCACAATCTTGTACTTTGGCAGCCTCATGGAGTGAATAAGCATGGTGGACAGCCCATGACATTCTTGAGACGTATCTTAAAGGACACTGGCCTTGAAGATGCGGATGATCTAGCAAATGTCATGGGTGATAGGGAGTTGTGGCGGCGCAATTTTGTCGATAACCCGGCACAGCATTCTTAAAAATGCAGCTGCAATGCAGCATGCCGATTCTAGTAGTAGTAGTAGTAGTAGTCCCCTCCCTGTAATGCCACTTAAATGTGAATAAAATATTCCCAAGAAACATATAAGTCTTTATTGGCTCGTATTTTTGAAAATGAAATTTCGCGGGCTTGGACATGACGTAATGTATTCAACAACAGAGTTTATTCGAGGGAGTCATTGAAGACTCATATGGATGTGGAATACAGCGATTGCAATAGTGAGCTTGAACCATATCATGGCTTTGGCATACATGCACCAGCACCTATGGGGAGGGAACAGTGACGATGACCAATATAACTTGGAACGTTTACAAAACACGGCTAAGCAGGATACTCATTATAGGGATGGAGGCTCATTCTTTTATAATCTGCCATGATAATTGGGTATTACTTTACTGGGACATTACTTTACGGAGTAGACATCCTACGAAAAAGGCATTACAGGTGGGGACAATAGATTGCATTACAGGGATAGAGACCTACAACGAATGATACGACATTACAGGGAGGGACAAATCATTACAGGGGGACTTAAATAGAGCGAGTGAAGTAAAATTTTAATAGATGTTCACTGCGCTCATAAAATTATCCTTTATAAAGAGCTTTCGAATGACAATATGTTAACAGGCTTTGTAACAAAACTTGTTGACGAAAAAGTTTGACCAAACTAAGTTTGGCTACTTTTAGTGATTTTGACCCCTAAATCAAATCAAAATAGTATATTGGATTTGCAAAAAGTTAAGTATCACGATCCGCTGTAGAATTTGGAGACTTTTGGGATAATCTCCAATTATCCTGTTGGGCAAGAGTCGGATTATTGATGACAACAATTAATATTACATATGGAAATCACCCTAAATATTTACTACATTAATTCCATTCAAGGTATAACGTAACATCTGAAGGACCATAAACAGTTCACTGATGCCGGGGGCAAGACAAAAGTAACAAGCTGTACAAATATTATTTAGGCCCTATATAAGTAATAAAATAATGTAAGTTTTAATTTCGCACACATTGAACTGGTTAGTAAACGAAGTAAGCACCGTTAATTAATAATCCTGCAGCAATGAGTTTAGGAATGTTGGGACAATATAACAATTCTTGGAATAATTATATATTTCACTGCCACAGTCGGAAATAAATTTCAATATTTTAACAGTCAATTAGACGACACACTTTAAAACACAGCTGATTGGTTTTGGTTATCAAGATGTGTTTTGGACATTAGAACAGTCTATTGGCTTGGGACCACGTGGTATCACCGTGTGTTATAGACATTATTAGAACTGATTTGGAACCACGTGGTATCACCGTGTGTGTTGGACATTAGAACTGGTTTGGAACCACGTGGTATCACCGTGTGTGTTGGACATTAGAACTGGTTTGGAACCACGTGGTATCACCGTGTGTTTTGGACATTAGAACTGATTTGGAACCACGTGGTATCACCGTGTGTGTTGGACATTAGAACTGGTTTGGAACCACGTGGTATCACCGTGTGTGTTGGACATTAGAACTGGTTTGGAACCACGTGGTATCACCGTGTGTGTTGGACATTAGAACTGGTTTGGAACCACGTGGTATCACCGTGTGTGTTGGACATTAGTACAGTCTATTGGCTTGGGACCACGTGGTATCACCGTGTGTTATAGACATTATTAGAACTTATTTGGAACCACGTGGTATCACCGTGTGTGTTGGACATTAGAACTGATTTGGAACCACGTGGTATCACCGTGTGTTTTGGACATTAGAACTGGTGTGGAACCACGTGGTATCACCGTGTGTTTTGAACATTAGAACTGGTTTGGAACCCGGTGGTATCACCGTGTGTTTTAGACATTAGAACTGGATTGGAACCACGTGGTATCACCGTGTGTTTTGGACATTAGAACTGGTGTGGAACCACGTGGTATCACCGTGTGTGTTGGACATTAGAACTGATTTGGAACCACGTGGTATCACCGTGTGTATTGGACATTATAACTGGTGTGGAACCACGTGGTATCACCGTGTGTTTTGAACATTAGAACTGATTTGGAACCACGTGGTATCACCGTGTGTTTTGGACATTAGAACTGGTGTGGAACCACGTGGTATCACCGTGTGTTTTGAACATTAGAACTGGTTTGGAACCACGTGGTATCACCGTGTGTTTTAGACATTAGAACTGATTTGGAACCACGTGGTATCACCGTGTGTTTTGGACATTAGAACTGGTGTGGAACCACGTGGTATCACCGTGTGTGTTGGACATTAGAACTGGTGTGGAACCACGTGGTATCACCGTGTGTTTTGAACATTAGAACTGGTTTGGAACCACGTGGTATCACCGTGTGTTTTAGACATTAGAACTGGATTGGAACCACGTGGTATCACCGTGTGTGTTGGATATTAGAACTGGTTTGGAACCACGTGGTATCACCGTGTGTGTTGGACATTAGAACTGGTTTGGAACCACGTGGTATCACCGTGTGTTTTAGACATTAGAACTGGATTGGAACCACGTGGTATCACCGTGTGTGTTGGATATTAGAACTGGTTTGGAACCACGTGGTATCACCGTGTGTGTTGGACATTAGAACTGGTTTGGAACCACGTGGTATCACCGTGTATTTTAGACATTAGAACTGGATTGGAACCACGTGGTATCACCGTGTGTGTTGGACATTAGAACTGGTTTGGAACCACGTGGTATCACCGTGTGTGTTGGGCATTAGAACTGGTTTGGAACCACGTGGTATCACCGTGTGTGTTGGACATTAGAACTGATTTGGAACCACGTGGTATCACCGTGTGTTATGGACATTAGAACTGATTTGGAACCACGTGGTATCACCGTGTGTGTTGGACATTAGAACTGGTTTGGAACCACGTGGTATCACTGTGTGTTTTGGAGATTAGAACTGATTTGGAACCACGTGGTATCACCGTGTGTGTTGGGCATTGGAACTGATTTGGAACCACGTGGTATCACCGTGTGTTTTGGAGATTAGAACTGATTTGGAACCACGTGGTATCACCGTGTGTTATGGACATTAGAACTGGTTTGGAACCACGTGGTATCACCGTGTGTGTTGGACATTGGAACTGATTTGGAACCACGTGGTATCACCGTGTGTTTTGGAGATTAGAACTGATTTGGAACCACGTGGTATCACCGTGTGTTATGGACATTAGAACTGATTTGGAACCACGTGGTATCACCGTGTGTGTTGGACATTAGAACTGGTTTGGAACCACGTGGTATCACTGTGTGTTTTGGAGATTAGAACTGATTTGGAACCACGTGGTATCACCGTGTGTGTTGGACATTGGAACTGATTTGGAACCACGTGGTATCACCGTGTGTTTTGGAGATTAGAACTGATTTGGAACCACGTGGTATCACCGTGTGTTATGGACATTAGAACTGGTTTGGAACCACGTGGTATCACCGTGTGTGTTGGACATTGGAACTGATTTGGAACCACGTGGTATCACCGTGTGTTTTGGAGATTAGAACTGATTTGGAACCACGTGGTATCACCGTGTGTTATGGACATTAGAACTGGTTTGGAACCACGTGGTATCACCGTGTGTTATGGACATTAGAACTGGTTTGGAACCACGTGGTATCACCGTGTGTGTTGGACATTGGAACTGATTTGGAACCACGTGGTATCACCGTGTGTTTTGGAGATTAGAACTGATTTGTAACCACGTGGTATCACCGTGTGTTATGGACATTAGAACTGGTTTGGAACCACGTGGTATCACCGTGTGTGTTGGACATTGGAACTGATTTGGAACCACGTGGTATCACCGTGTGTTTTGGAGATTAGAACTGATTTGGAACCACGTGGTATCACCGTGTGTTATGGACATTAGAACTGGTTTGGAACCACGTGGTATCACCGTGTGTTATGGACATTAGAACTGGTTTGGAACCACGTGGTATCACCGTGTGTGTTGGACATTAGAACTGGTTTGGAACCACGTGGTATCACCGTGTGTTATGGACATTAGAACTGGTTTGGAACCACGTGGTATCACCGTGTGTGTTTGACATTAGAACTGGTTTGGAACCACGTGGTATCACCGTGTGTTTTGGACATTAGAACTGGTTTGGAACCACGTGGTATCACCGTGTGTTTTGGACATTAGAACTGATTTCGAACCACGTGGTATCACCGTGTGTTTTGGAGATTAGTACTGGTTTCGAACCACGTGGTATCACCGTGTGTGTTGTACATTAGAACTGGTTTGGAACCACGTGGTATCACCGTGTGTGTTGGAGATTAGAACATAGTGGTTGTCGATTGATTTGTTGACCAGGTTCCATCGCCGTGTGTTTGTTTGGGATCTTCATGGAATCGAGCCGACCAATCAGATTGCGCGAGATCATCCCTTCTGCGGTCCGACTTCAGGTGGCTATCAGTTGATAGTTGGCTCAGTTTCCTAGCAACCATACTTTCGTCGGCTTCATCAAATGTGATGAGATCGCTGGGGCTCTAAAATTAAACGAAAACAATGTAAAAACTTACTGCTGGTAATCTCACCTAATTATTGAACCGGTTGCAGTACTGCGCTATGGTGAAAATAGTAAAATGCTGAAAGCTACCAATTTGTAACATTACGGTCTAGGTCAGAACGCAAAAAGCAATCAAATAACTTAAGAAACGTAGACGATGATGTCTTGAGTAGAAAGCTGTTTTAGCGTGGATGGCTCGAAATCACAAAAAGTGGAACAAAAAAATTATTATTTTTGTAAAAAAAAAAGTTTCCCAAAGTATGTAATATTATATATCACCAGAAAGCTCTTGATGCGCTGAATTCAATGGTGGTAATTTCCCAATAACCCCGACCTCCTGGTAACAAATAATTGAGAAAAACAGATGTCCATTCCTGTAACACTTGCCCCACAATGTAACGACCGATATCAGCCAATCAGAGCCCTTGAATGGTGATTTCCGATGCCTGTAACAATTTGTCCCACCATGTAACACCAGTTGTAATTACACTGAAATGTTAAATTAACCTAGATTTCGTCTCTGAGTGGGAGCTATGCAGCTATACCTGATCCCAGTAACACCTCCCATTAAAGCTTATTTGAAAATAAAATCAATCATAATAAATCTTTATGGTCCCCATTTCTGGAAAAATCATAAAATATTATAGTTTATCGAATAAACATAAAGAGTTTATTAAAACATTTTAACCACTTTAGGTACTTTAGTGACGATTTATATGAAAATTCACAAAGTATGATGAGTTTATTACTGAGTTTATATCTGTATATCACTATGGCTGAGCAGTTAGTCAAAACCTATAAATTGTTCATCAGTTTCATCTCCACCCTCCACAGAACCTCCTGTACTCCCCAATCCATCTTCTACACCCTCCATAGATTCTCCTGTATTCCAAACGTTATCTTTAAAAGCCGCCACGGATCTTCCCATACCCCCCACTCCTTCAAAACCTGTAAATTGTTCATTATCACTTTCATCCCCACCCTCCACAGATCCACCTGTACCTTCCACTCCATCTTCCCCACCCTCCTCAGATCCTCCTGTACTTCTCACCCTGTCTCCCACACCCTCCACCCACAGATCCTCCTGTACTTCTCACCCTGTCTCCCACACCCTCCACAGATTCTCCTGTACTTCTCACCCTGTCTCCCACACCCTCCACAGATCCTCCTGTACTTGTCACCCTGTCTCCCACACCCTCCACAGATCCTCCTGTACTTCTCACCCTGTCTCCCACACCCTCCACAGATCCTCCCATTATCCTCCTCTACCTACTGCTCTCGCACTAACTACTCCTCTCGCTTCTCCAACTGCTCCCCTTCCACCTCTACCTTTTCCCCCCACACCTCCAACTGCTCCCCTTCCACATCTACCTTTTCCCCCCACACCTCCAACTGCTCCCCTTCCACATCTACCTTTTCCCCTCGCACCTCCAACTGCTCCTCTTGCACCTCTACATTTTCCCCTCACACCTCCAACTGCTCCCCTTGCACCTCTATTTTTTTCCCTCCCACCTCTAACTGCTCCCCTCACGGATCTCCCAATCTCCCTCTCCCAATCGCAGAAGATAGATCTAAGATGGACCTCATTCCATAAGACAGATCAGTATTATTAGTCCTATTTATATTTACTATCAGTATCTTGATACCGGAACGCCAAGCTGATGTCTAATAAGTAATGAAATGTGGTCTCTATTCTATACCGTAGTCACACAGTGTCTGTATCAGTGTCTTATAACTGGTTCTGGTTAGGATGAGTTTGTTTAGTAGTCAATAGTAAACTCTATGCACTGCGCAGATCTGTAGATCCAATAACTTCGAATCAAACGCAATAAAGAGGCAGCACTGATACTGTTACCGGTACTACTGTAGGTAGGTAAGTACCAATTCACAGTTAATACTGCTGTTCTGTGTGCATGACCTACAGTCTTATCAATATTATAAAGTCTGCACTACTAAAGTGTTACAGGTGAGATATGTCCCATTCTGTAGCCCAAAATTATTCGATTTACATGTTACATGTGGGACGTCCCGCCTTGTAACGATTTTTTGTGTTACAGGCTTTTGTTACAGGTGGGACAAAGCTCATGCTGATAAATGTAAAAGCAACTAAAGTCTATTTCATAGTCAATTGTTGCCACAAATGATTACTCACGCAAAAGACCAAGAACTTGGCTATCTTCTGATATTTGAATCTTCATATCAAGTTTGTTAGAACTGATTCTAGAGCATGGTAAAGCAATGCACTTGGCGTTAGACATGGGACAATCCTAATTGATATAATCGACTCGCACGTATAAAACCAGCCATATCTCTGGTTGTGTTTAGTATTTTTTCTGTTTCTTGAAGATTTTCCTTTCAAATAAGAATTTAGTTTATAGAAAACCAAATAAAAACCTTTTGGTGAATTCAGGTGTTACCGTTTGGGACAAGTAATTGTCAAAAATGGGGGTATATTATCTATTGTTTTATTTAACTATGATGATATCAATAAAACAATTTAACCATACCCTTGAGCAGGATATCAATGGTGCCTGCAACTTCATCACTGATGAACTACACTACTGATGACCTACACGCTGCTGCAACCACTCACCGCAAAAAACGCTCAAAGCCATGGTTCGATAAGGAATGCCACAACCTGCAACATGCTACAAAGGCAAGCCACCGCTTGGTGTGCGCCCAGCCAAACGACGCAAATCGCCACGAATACACGGAGCTGAAACGGGAATACAAAATACTCCATAGCAATATGCAAGAACTTAAATTAATAAGCCGATGTGAATCTGATCTGACTGAGTTCTGGAACATTATGAAGGGCAAACGCCAGCACTCGGCCCCTCAACAGGTACCCGCAGAAGATTGGTCCACACACTTTGTTAAGTTGCTAACTCGGGACGTCGACACCCAGCTCCCTGTCTTACCGGAGCAACCCGATCCGGAATTAGATCACCCAATAGAAGCATCTTGAGGTGACGTCAGCTGTTTATAATCAGAAGAACCACAAAGCAGCAGGCCCCGACGGCATATCCGGTGAATCTTTAAAACTCGGGTTTGGCGTTCTACTCCCGTTTCTACTAGCACTATTTTCGGTGTGCCTCTCAGCCGCCTCGTGTCCTGTGAGACAAACTCTCACCGCTTCTCTTCTCCCTCTTTCTCACCGATCTCCCTGCTGTAATACTAGCAGATAGTTGTTTTCTCTTCATGTAACGCTGACGACGTCGCAATTACCGGGAAATCAATCACAGAGATTCAAACAGCCCTTGATAATTAGTCCGACTACTGTACAGAAAACGACCTCATTGTAAATATAGGGACCCCCTCAAACAAAAGCAATGAAATTTCGTCGGGGCGGTCGTCTCTGCAGGTCAGACGTTCTCAGATACCGGGGTGTCCCACTAGAGTTCGTCAACTCTTTTTCAATATCTCGGCGTAGTTCTCACTACAAAGGGCGGTGCAGCGGGACATTACAGCCATTTACATAAACGCGGCATTTCCGCGTGTATGAGGTTGGCAACCAAATTAAACTTTAGTTCCATTTCCATGGCAACAGCGGCCCGTCTGTGGAAGCTAGTCATCCTCCCCGCAACAACCTACGGCTGCTGCGTCTACGGCGTTGACACAGTGAGCGCACAGGCACTCACCCACGTTGAAACGGTAAGGGCGTTCTATTGGAAGCTGTGGTGCGGCGTGAGCAAATACGCGTCCACCACAGCCATATTAAACGCCGTTGACAACGCACAGACAGCGAGCTTGAATTATATATTTTGTAAGGTATAATGTAAACCTCTATCGCTGCGCTCGTTCGGTACATAAATAGACTGCCGGGGCCCTAAACCAACCTGGTTGATTGTATTGGCCGTTGCTTCTATTATAGCTGCACACCATTCATATGCGCTGGCAGACGTCCCGGCATCGAACCGGTACGCTATACCGTCCTGAGGATGACTGATCATAAATAAGGGCGATTGTCTCGAGTCGTCTGGGAAGTTCATCAACCTCCAACCATTGAGATCAATCCATTTGTGTATCTCATGTTTAAACTAGAAGGGAGATAAACAAAAAGTAATTTGTTTGTGAGGCACTAACTTCTTTATTGAATCCTCCACAATCAGGAGATATATTATCTTTAAAACCTAATTCTGAATTGAATTGATCGGAACGGTTAGTTATCAAATGGTAGCGACGCTAACAGAACTGACCGGGTATATATTTTTAATATTTTTGCCTAAATCTTAATTAACGCAGTTTTTCAACCATTGGAGAATTTCCCGAAACGAAATATCCAGTTCCAGTTTCCTGCGTTCGCTCATGTGAACATTAGTTAGGATTCTGGTGTTTCGAATGGAACCCAAGAAACAATCTTATTTAATGACGTGGTTTTTAGTTATTCACAAGTAAAATTTGTCACCATCAATAATGATGAATCTATTGACGGCGTGGAACTCACGTTATGTCGTTTTTGACCGGGGATCGTTTTGGATGCGTAGAGTACCAGTTTGCTCTTGTGTAGCGCCACCCAGTATCTGGTGCAGGTATTGAATACGGGCCGCTTATAGCCTTCTTTGCAGATGGTGTATCGCTTAAGGAACCCCTCTATAATAGGATCGTCTCGGTCGCTAGTCAGAGAAACTATGCTGTTTCTCGCGTGCGATAAACGACTAAAATAAAATAAAAAAACTATAAATTGCGTTTTAGTTTACAATAAAGTACAATTTATTTAGTTATCATGGATAATTAAAATGATAAATTAAATTATTATTAGTTCCATTATCATTCATTACCATTGCCAAAACAAACCCCCAATGGCTTCCCTGAAAAATAATTTATATGATATTAATTTACGTAAAGATCAAGAGAACACACTTAAGGCCGGTTTAGACATGGGAACTATTTGGGTAACTTGGTCAGCAACTATTATAGTAAATCATGTTGAGTAACTCACCAACTTATTCGCAGTTGACACGTTTAACTTTACAGAACTGCGAGATTACACGGAGCAACTTGATATAACATGAGTTCAGAGCCGACAAAATTAGACAGGATAAGCTAACAAATAGTCAAATTGAAATAACCGTCGAATCCAACAGCTATACCGGTACTCTATTTCACTATCTATACTTTATTTCACTAATTATTTATTATTTCACTATCTATACTTTATTTCACTATCTATACTTTATTTCACTATCTATACTTTATTTCACTATCTATACTTTATTTCACTATCTATACTTTATTTACTATCTATACTTTATTTCACTAACTATACTTTATTTCACTAACTAACTATACTTTATTTCACTATCTATACTTTATTTCACTATATAACTATACTTTCTTTCACTATCTAACTATACTTTATTTCACTATCTATACTTTATTTCACTAACTATACTTTATTTCACTAACTAACTATAGTTTATTTCACTAACTAACTATACTTTATTTCACTATCTATACTTTATTTCACTACCTAACTATACTTTATTTCACTATCTATACTTTATTTCACTAACTATACTGTATTTCACTAACTAACTATACTTTATTTCACTAACTATACTTTATTTCACTATCTAGCTATACTTTATTTCACTAACTATACTTTATTTCACTATCTAACTATACTTTATTTCACTATCTAACTATACTTTATTTCACTAACTATACTGTATTTCACTAACTAACTATGCTTTATTTCACTAACTATACTTTATTTCACTATCTAGCTATACTTTATTTCACTATCTAACTATACTTTATTTCACTATCTAACTATACTTTATTTCACTATCTAACTATACTTTATTTCACTATCTATACTTTATTTCACTAACTAACTATACTTTATTTCACTATCTATACTTTATTTCACTATCTATATTCCAATTCTGCAAAAAAAAACCGTAAAACCTGTTTCTATAAACAATCAACGCACCGGACGTGATCGCCGGGGGTTTTCGCGGTATTATCGTCCCCGAGAGCGTTGCCAAGGTGATTGACGAGGATACCGTCGCCCTGCTGTTGGTCTACCTCCATGACGCTGTCGTCCAATAAATAGCGCGAACTGTGGCCAGGGCAACGGTCAAGTGACCCCGTATCCAGGGCGAACTCGGAACGCCCTTTATAACTGGAAATATAATGTTCTAGAATTGCAATAATGTAAGTCGAGAATGTTTGACAATAATTAGTATTATCATACATTTTATTCCCATTTTACATTTTTTTATGAAATAAAAGCCAAAAGCCCCAGATAGATGTCTCAGATACACGGTGTTGTTGTTCTCTAACATTATTCAAATAATAAATATTGTAGTTCTGTTGTAACTCTGATTTGTTCCAAATAAATATGATATGTCATTCATAAATTTTCCTACTAGAAGATATGTTTTCGTAATTTACGAAAGCGACGTAGTGATCGGTGAACTTGTGAAACACGAACCACCCGAGTACACCAGAAGTCTCCTCTCTCTTGGATGTTCCCTGTAAGGCGGGGAGAGCACTACACTAACTCCCAAGGTTGAATATTTACCCTAACCAGCCCTTTTCTTTACTCCCCCCAGCATATAAATGCCAGGATTCACAACAAATCAAACATTATCTATCAAAAAGTATAAAATCAAATAAGATGACGAATTTAAAAACGTCTCGCGACAATGTAGATAGGTTATACCAGTATCAGCAGCAATATTAGATTCAGCAGAAATACACACAGACAATACACCACCAACCGGAAATTAGTGTCGTAATTCAGTTACACAGAAACTCCTTAATAGTTAGGGTGAGGTGGGGGGAGTGTTGATGAATTACGATACTATATTCCGGGGGCTTATGATGTACGGTTGTTATAAAATATACAAAATCAAACAAATTAATTCAGTGGCAGATTAACGTGTGACAATAAAAAAACAGCAGTAAACACAACAAACAAGATGACTGAAGTTACACCCCCCTGGGGGTATATGTGGTCACAATCGGTCATCCCATTATGTGTAGCAACAAAAGGTTAATAATACGAAATAGCGATTTGATCGACAATCAAAACCGTTAGACCACGCAAAACCAATAGAAGTGAGATATACCGTGTTAATATGGGGTCCAATTCTTCAGTAGCCACTTCATCCCCTACAATACTGCAAGCAAACGTAAAGGTTAATTAAACATAAAAACTAGAAACGTACTTATTGGCGCAATACACAAGCGTCACCGTGTAGTATAAAGGAGCCGTTCATAAAGCAGGTAGGTTCGCAGACTATACGCACTTACGGGGGGGTAGGGGGATACAAATATGAGAGACAGGGACAGGACATTGGATATGGGGTAAGAGGTGTTTCGCATTTTGTGACATACTATATGTGGATTTCTATTGGTGGACTACAACTGACCTAGCTCGGTATTACGGTTCGGTATACCTTTTACTCGGTATTACGGTTCGGTATACCTTTTACTCGGTATTACGGTTCGGTATACCTTTTACTAAGTTTGTTTGTTTGTGAGTACCACGACGCCTCGCCAGATATTACGCTAAGAAATGCCAAATTATTTAAATTCGCCACGAGGGGGGGGGGGGGGGGGGGGGGGTCCCAGATTATATGAAAGGTTGTGACAAAAGGGGAGACGGGGGCCAGAAATCTACTTATCATAATCAAAATAAATTGTCATAACAAATAATTACTCCCCATATTCAAAGAGTATTAATGTAATAATTGTAATTATTGCGTTGTGGATAACTTACTGGCCACCCAGACTGTTTGATTTCTTATGCCGAGTTATGAAGGAGTTACCAGCTGTTATTGGGGACGATATAGTTGAGGTTCTGTCGATCGCAGGACTGGAGACCGGTGTCTGACTCGGAGACTCCCGGCTCCTGTTCGACTCTGAGATAGCCTCGTTCGGTTCGAGTTGCAACGATTTTCTGTAAATAAATATATTTTTAAATTTAATGAAATTAAAAATTTTACTAAAAAAATAAAATTTCAAGGATATCTGGAATAGGGAAATTGGCCTCGAATACCAAAGTTTTAACCGGAATGCGAGCACAATGTGGTGCTAATACTGCCGACATAGATTGGCAACGAATTCTATAATATTGAAGAATTTTTAGACATACCGGTATATTATTTGCTCACTTATATACAAATTACCTACAATAAATTTTGGAATTCTTCTATGTACTTTATTTACTCTCACTCACTTGTATAAATCGTCTTCCATAAATCTTTGGAATTCCTCAATGTATTTGACTCCTCGTAGGTAACTGTCTATGTGGGCAATCGATTCCAAGAAATCATAATTAGACTGCTGGTACTCGGAAACAATCCTGTGGTAACAATTACAATTTTATAAATACTAGCTGGAATACCAGATAGAGTTCAAATATTTTCGACGAGAATAAAAGGTCCACTAAAAACGAGACGGACGGGCACACACTTACGCGCTCTTACCCCCAGCACAGAGAAGATCTTCCCCGAGATATCGGTAGCCGTGGGGCTAGGCCCATTGGGAGCCAGCCCCCCCCCCCCCCCCCCCCCTCTCCCGGTAGGTAGGTATGTAGGTAGGTGTACAACAATGTTCACTTCTTCTACGTTCAACTAGTTATGCACGGTTTAAAGTGAGGAAGTTGGAGATGGCGAGTTATTGCTTATTGTATTGGATACACATACAAAATGAGGTTGAATTTATAAATTTCGTGCGTATATATATTTTCTATTTTCTCCCTTAAATTTTCCGCCCCATGCATTGACGGGGGGTCACCCCCCCCCCCCCCCCCTGGTCGCCTTTGTCAAAGGGCAACTGCTTTACTGCTAAATGCTCATGTTCGTTCAACCACAACCCTACTGTGCCGGATCAGATTATCATCCGAAGCATACAATAATTGATCAGATCACCCAACACAAAGTACGAATTTATAATGCAAACTAGAAAGATGGCTACAACATGGTATACACAATGTGAAACAACCTGTTTGGAATACAAGTGTGTCAATTCAATGGTAATACCCCAAACCAACAACATTATTATCGAATACTAGGAAACGATAACGAACTTGTGTGTGGCACAACACAAACTTTGAATGGAAATACCCGAGTACCCCACCCCAACCAACTGCAACTGCCAACAAAAAACATCCCAGCCATTCCAGCGTAACGGTCGTGACATTCCGCATGGGTTTCCGGTATTAATGGGTATTCTAAGGGCACATGGAAGAATGATATTGAAAAGATATTACTATGATATGATCCTAAGATATGGACCTTTAATAAAATCGAAACCGCACTGGAATACATTACGTTTTATTGATTGTATTCCAGTTTAAAGTTGTCGTAACGGTCGTGACTGAAATGGACAAGCTTTTTAGAGACTCCTACACATTATAAATTTCTATCGAATTTACTGTACTTATTTAGCGCTACTTATGTCAGACTAACATGTTAATAGATAGAGTTTAAAATGAAATTAACAGTATGGCAATATAGTATCATTAGAGAATGTGGCAATCAATTAACCAGCGTAACGGTCGTGACATAGTTTCGTAACGGTTGTGACATTATCGATTTTCACATAAATCTGAATTTCAAAAAATGGTAAGGTATTAGAGTTAGGTATTGATATCGATTTCAGGCAGGTTTTCTTGTACGCTGATTTTAATAGAAGGCTTTTTACATTCCGCAATTGAACACATCTACCATTTTTGGTGCTAAAATGAAAAGTGCAAGTAACAAGTATTTTTCAAATTAATGAAAACAACTAGACTTGTAGGAATGGTATTTATTTCAATTACATATAGGTTTTCTGGTACGCCGATTTCATTGGAAGGCTTTTTAAATTCCGCAGTTGAACACATCTACTATTTTTGGCGCTAAAATGAAAAGTGCAAGTAAACAGCATTTTTCAAATTAATGAAAACAACTAGACTTGTAGGAATGGTGTTTATTTCAATTACATACAGGTTTTCTGGTGCGCTGATTTCAATGGAAGGCTTTTTAAATTCCGCAGTTGAACACACCTACCATTTTTGGTGCTAAAATGAAAAGTGCAAGTAACCAGCATTTTTCAAATTAGTGAAAACAATAAGAATTGTAGGAATGGTATTTATTTCAATTACATACAGGTTTTCTGGTACGCCGATTTCAATGGAAGGCTTTTTAAATTCCGCAGTTGAACGCACCTACTGACCTACCGTTTTTGGTGCTAAAATGAAAAGTGCAAGTAACCAGCATTTTTAAAATTAGTTGAAACAACAAGAATTGTAGGAATGGTATTTATTTCAATTACATACAGGTTTTCTGGTACGCCGATTTCAATAGAAGGCTTTTTAAATTCCGCAGTTGAACACATCTACTGACATACCATTTTTGGTGCTAAAATGAAAAGTGCAAGTAACGAGCATTTTTCAAATTAGTGAAAACAACTAGAATTGTACGAATGGTGTTTCTTTCTCTATTACATACAGTTTTCCTGCTGTTCTGGTACGCCGATTTCAATGGAAGGCTTTTCAAATTCCGCAGTTGACTGGTTGAACATACCTACCATTTTTGGTGCTAAAATGAAAAGTGCAAGTAAACAGCATTTTTCAAATTAGTGAAAACAACTACAGAACTAGACTTGTAGGAATGGTGTTTATTTCTATTACATACAGGTTTTCTGGTGCGCTGATTTCAATGGAAGGCTTTTTAAATTCCGCAGTTGAATACACCTACAACAGTCAGGGAGATCATCAAATTTGAGAATACCTCAAATTTCAAATTATAGACCCAATTTTGGAATTACCTCAAATTTAATACAAGGTTAGGTTAATTCTCTAAATTGGAGTTTTACCCCAAATTTGAATTTCATAGCAGCATAGTCAGATACAGACAGAAGTCATAGTTGGCCTTGCTGCCTTGTTCAGTAGTTGTTACTTGTTAGCTTGCTACTGTATTGCAAAGGTAAAAAAATAAACTGATGTAGGCCTAGTGTCTGAGTGTTGTGAAATATAATATTTAAAACATATACAGTAGCCTATTAGTTTAAAAAGGCTTATACTTAAAAAGGCTACTGGTAGGGCGGTAGGCAGTAGGGGTGCATTGGGGTGGTATGATCAGATGGTAGACATATAAAACGAAGTACAGAGCTTAAAGAACTTATATTTTTATATTGTTACTTTTTTGCTTGAATATGCCATAAAATCGGGAGAAAAAGTCCTACTGGTAGGGAAAAAGTTGTCCCCATAATATCTGAATATTGTAACTTGTTGTTGGGCACAGCTTTCGCAAAGTCGGCAACACAGCAACCTGCAATAATATTGAATAATATTGCCACATAATAATGTACCATAGAGCCATAATTTTGCATTGATTTTACTTTTTCTCCCAGTAAAAAAAGTAAAATAAAACATTGGCACTTGTGTCAAATAGGGGACCCTCCTAGCTCCTAACTGCCTAATCTGCTAATCCTGAAATCACCTAAACTAAAGTCACTTTCACTAGTGCCCGGTTACAGGGTTAGCAAAGGAGCAGGTTACAGAAGTGAGTTGAAAGTAACCAAAAAACAATAAACAAGAGTTAGGAATATTGATATCACCTGCACTAAATTTCAGGATAAGCTGGTGATTTCAGGATTAGCAGATTAGGAGGGTCACCTATTTGATTTGACACAAGTGCCAAAATATTTTTGGTGGAATTTCTAAAATTTCATTGAATGTGTTGATCAAAATTTTTGATCGAAAGTTGAGCAAAATCCATCCCTACACACTATTGCAATGCAAATTTAATGCCTGCAAGGTGTACTCCAGAGATGAGATAAAGCCTCGAGAATAGGTTAGTGAAAAAGGTTATACTTTTTGCCCAAGTTATAAATGATTCTGGTTCCTCATAAGGTCAATTTAAAAGCATGTATGTATGTATAGATAGTATAAACAAACAGTCATTTAGATTTCTAAAACATTTCAGATGTCTTGATAAGAAAGCAGAGTCTAAAGACTGTTTAAACGAATAGCGATTAGTGATGATGTTGTTTCTACTGTGTTCCAGGTCCAGCATGTTCCATATGTTAATGGCCCTGATAACTGGATAAAGAAGAGGTGATGTATGGAACATGCAGACATGGGAGCATGGGCAGATGGGCGGGGCAGGGTCCTACGAATTACCCCAAAATACCCCAAAACACTCCAAAATACCCCAAAATAGTCAAAAATTACCCCAAAATACCCCAAAAAGGCTAAAAAATTACCCCAAAATACCCCAAAATAATCTAACAATGGTTTTTAACAGCGAGGGAAAGGAGCAGGTTACAGTGGCAAGTTTTTTTAACCAAAACAATAAACGAGAGTGAAGAAAAAAATTTTAATTATTTTGGGGTAATTCGTCATTTTACCATATTTTGGGGTAAATTAAATTTCCAAAACAAAGGCTCAAAAAAAAGTATTTTGGGGTAATTCTAAACTATTTTGGGGTATTTTGGGGTAATTCTAAACTATTTTGGGGTATTTTGGGGTAGTTTTATACTATTTTGGGGTCTTTTGGGGTGTTTTGGGGTATTTTGGGGTGTTTTGGGGTATTTTGGGGTGTTTTGGGGTATTTTGGGGTAATTCGTAGGACCGGCGGGGCATGGCCTTTAGAGTCTCCAGTCGTATAGAATAACTAACAAAAGAATCAAGTCCACATATATTGTATAAACCACGTCAACCTTTGCGGCAACATTTCTCTAGAAATGGGCTCCAAACTGTGGAAGAATGATGGTACAGTATTCCAATTGACAGATAGAGCTAGGGCAGGCGAATATTACATAAGTCTTCAGGCTGTCAGGGGAGGAATGGCTTCATTTGATGTACAAAGTTTTAAAGAGGACATCAACAACCAGAAAACATATTTTTTTCCGAAGATGTGTGATATGAATGATGAACAGAACATATGAATGCCAGAATATGTAAACTTCCAAATTCTGGAATTGATTCAACATCCTGACATCTACAAGATATAGTAGGCCTTCCTGAGTCTGTGACTGTCTGACTGTGCAGCTGTGTGAGCTTGAATCTCGCAACAGTGAGGCTTTGGTCTACTGTTCTTCTTACCAACAGTACAGCAGTAAGGCTGTAAGGATAGCGAATTTCTGTAGTCTTCTGCATTTTTCTCACCAATCACTAAAGGAGTTAACAATCATTAAAGTTATTAAACATGTCATGTCACATTGGTCACTGGTTACACTGGTCACCCATTATCACCAAGCTCTATAAGCACCAAGCAGCAAAGCCTACTGCTACACCCTACTGCTAGCAGGCTGGTGATGTTGTAAAGACTGGCGAAATTTGAGGTTTTATATCAAATTTGAGGTTTAACCTCAAATTTCAATTTTCGCCCCCAATAAAAGCATGTTTGCATCGGTGAAATATTTTATTGCATCGATGAAAGTTCTTATTTTACATTATATTTTAACATATTAAAAGTAGAAGTTGCTCCAACAGTTTCCCTAAGTCGCAGCAACACTCGATATTATGAGCCTAAAAATACCTCAAATTTGAACAAAAAACCCCAATTTTCGACAGCCTATTACCAGAATTCGAAATTTGGGGTAACCCCAAAATTGATGATCTCCCTGACTGTACAATGTTCGGTGCTAAAATGAAAAGTGCAAGAGTAAATAAACATAATTTTTCAAATTTTGCAGATTATATGTAAGCAGCCATACGTTCTACTGTTCTATGTAGTATTGTAAGCTGATATTTTGGTTTTTATGTGGACTACCTGATTACAGTATAATTATAATTACATCCCACTGCAGCAGTGGTATCATAAATGATACAAATTAATTTATACTGTATAATAATGATTCCTAAGTTTGTGTCACAACCGTTACGGTCATAAGTGCTCTTATGGCACATTATAGGTTAAGAAGAAACCTTTGTACACCCAATATTACAATTATCACTTTGTGTGGAATCATATTCCAAAATGTAATCTAAATGGAGAGTAAAAAAGACGACCTTTCGTTCCTTGAATTATACATGCTATGCTAATATTCCCATTTCCCACATGTTAATGTCACGACCGTTACGCTCATTACTACAACTGGAACATACAGTCAAGTTAAACTATATGACTCAAACAATTGATACGAACCACCTAACGATAGATATAAAAGATTATAACCATTACTGCCGGGGATATGGAGATATTGGAAAAACTTGTTCTTCAGCGTAACGGTCGTGACATATTTTCCATCCACTCATTACAATGCTATTAGAAAAATATTTATTAGTTGTACATTATTTAACCGACATAGCTAATTACTACATAGATATAAGATTCTGAAAAACATATGGCATTGCCAGTTTGGTAATTATCATGCCATTTTGGTTTGTATGTAATTATGCCAACAATATTGAATTTTTGGCATTTTTTAAATCACATTTTGCGGACGCTGTAAAAAAAAATTGGCGAGGGTTATGGAACATTTGAAAGCAGTTTTATGAACCACAATATGTGTGCTACACACTCAATACAAAATAAATGCATTTCTAAGTACTTTCATTTTTCACCAAAAGGTTTACTTTTGCTTGGAATGGCTGATATCCACAGTCAACACCTCAACCACTCTGCATCAGCACAAGATCACGTTGGGACAACATGTCTTGTGAATGGTTGTTTCCAGCTGGAGTGCTAATAGTAACTGGAGGTAGTAAGTGATTGGCCAAAAAAAGATATCCAACCAAGTGTCAGATTCAAGGATGGAAGAGAATCCAACTAATTCCAAAAGCTGATGCAATCACATTTTACAGTCCATTCCATTTACACAAAGTGTACGGGCACCGGTCGGTACTTACGATAAGACTGAGCTACATTAAATTAAGGATACATTAATTACATGTAGATAGATGGATGTAGATGTGTAATAAAAAAAATCACTGTATAATTGAAATTACAATCTGTTCAGGTAGGCCTACCTTCGACTGCGCTGCGGTTTGCGGAATGTTGCCTATGAAACTACGGGTGCTGACTGCTGAGTGCTGACTTTACACTTTAATCACATACCGGTACCCTGATTCTAGCATTGCTAAATACAAAGTACTACATAATAATTACTGCCGTGTATAATAATGCTGAAACGTTAACTCAAACATATTCTGATAATGCTACAATGTTATCTAGAATTACTGAGTGATAAAATTCCATTATAACATAATAACTGCAGAACGGTACAAGCGATATAATTACAAATAATAATAATTAATACCATACACATACACCCATGTCAATCAATCAAAACACTACTCAGCTACTTTGCACTTTCCAGTAACGGTACTTGGAAAAATAGTGGCGTGATGCCCGTATGTGGGACAAAGTGCATAGTTCAATAGATCACACCACCACACTATCAGTGTTGTAGGTTAAGGTTGTGTTGTGGTTGTGTTGTGCTTAAAGTGCAGTGCATATTATATACTGTCTGACTGTATATAATGAATGTCAAGGTACTTAGCGGATTAATCCCGAGTAGATGTGTAAGTAGGACTAATCTCCAACCAACCTAATTAGTTACTGTAGGCTTTCATTTTACATTTTAGGTCCAATATTTGCACAGACAATTTTTCATGTGTAAAAATCATGTGTGATGATGTGATAACATTGAAAATGTGGATGATGGAAATAAAGATTTCTTGGAATTATTAACAATACATATTGCATTGTTGTCAGGAACATTTGAATGCTGGAATGAACCTTGGATCGGAGAAACTATAAAAACGACGCGATCTGTTCAATAACTTATAAACTATGAATAATAAGAATAATAGTAAGTCGAAATCGTTTCTATCGGAGAACCAAGTTAACACCAGAATACATCGGCGAGGTAAACTCATTCACGCCGAACTCAATCGAGCTCAATTAATCACCGGTCCTCGACGAAATCGACCCACTAGAATTCTATCTGATAAAACAGAAACTGCCGATCGGCACTACAAACTATGCAGATTCAAGGCCGTTAAACCCCCAACACAAGCAGTTTGTTCGCATCACAAAGTCACAACAGTAGCGTGTCGTCATTGTTTTAGTACAACTTCTCCGAAACCCGCACCTGTCAAAGCGATAACCACCCCACCAGCGATGGCCTATGGGCTGCGAAACTGCCTCCACGTCCACCCGAAAACCACGAACTGGTTATGGCCGGTGATGCAATACCTCCCGTTCCTTACATTCTGTTGGAACCGACGAATGTTCCAGTACTCTTCTTGCGATAAAGCCACGGTTCTTACGCGCACCATCGTGCAGGAGGCCCTACTCCACACCGCCAAACAGGACTTCCGAGCGGATAAAGCGACCGATATATCCGATCTGCTGGTGAATAACTCACGGAAAGCCATCGACACCCTCACCGGGATGGCAGCGAGAGTCTCAAACATGGTCTTACATATCGCGGGAATATCGCTGTTCTACGTGCTAAAGATATTCCTTAAATCGATCCAAATAGACCGTGGCCAGTTGGACACTCTGAGACGAACGGTGTCTGGCAACCAACCCACTATCTTCCTACCCACCCATCGCAGCCATTTAGACTACGTTCTCATCCCCTTTATTCTCTGGTGTAACGACATTAAGGTTCCGCTAATAGCTGCCGGAGACAACCTCAATCTCCCGGTCCTGGGTCGCATACTGCAGTGGCTGGGGGCCTTCTTCATCCGCCGTTCCCTCGACAACGGGCACACCAAGAAGGACTACGTCTACCGCGCTCTCCTCCACTCCTACGTACAGAACGTTCTAGAACTCAACAACAACCTATTGTTCTTCATCGAGGGCGGCCGATCGCGGTGCGGTAAGCCGTTGCGACCCAAGTCGGGACTGCTCTCGGTGCTGGTGGACCTGTACGAGAGCGGACACGCCGCCGACTGTCTGCTGGTCCCGATGGCGCTCAGCTATGAGAAGGTCCCCGAGGCCCCGTTCCTAGCGGAGCAACTGGGCCGCCCCAAGGAGCCCGAGAGTCTGCGTTCCGCTCTCCAGGGCGTGTGGAACGTTCTGCGTTCCTACCAGGGTTCCGTGCGGGTCGACTTCTCTCCGGCATTCTCCCTCGGGCAGTACATCGCCGTGGCTCGCGGCCCCTTGTACTCGCACTACCGGGGCCGACGGACCACATCCTCCAGCAGTCTCGTCAGTCTCCTAGGCAACGCGACCACCGACGCCGACGACCGGGACAAGTACCGCCGACTTATTCGCGGACTCGCCGAACACTCGATCCACACCGCCTCCAACTCGGCGGCCTTAATGACCACGCAACTAGTCGCCTTCCTATTGGTGACCCGCTGGAGGGAAGGCGTCTCATTGGCCAACGCGTGCGACCAATTAGATTGGTTGAGGCGGAAAGTTGCGGATCGGAACGGAAAGTTGGGATTCACTGGGAAGAGCGGCGATATAATAAACTACGCGTTGCGGCTGTTGGAAGGAACGACGTTGTGTGGAACGGGGAAGAAAGGAAGAACTAGGAAGAAAGATGGAACGCGAAAGAACATCAGCGGTGTGACGGGAACTCGGAACGTAAACAACAATGACGCGGAACTCATCCCCAATATGAGTCCGCGAGCGCTCATCGCGCTCAGTTACTACGGGAACTCGCTGACGCCGTTATTCGCTCTGGAGGCCGTCGTCGCGGTCTCCTTCTGCGTCGAGGCGGACATTGTCCCCGCGGTCCCGATGTCCCTGTACCACCACCGATGTCCCTCGGCGTCCCGTCAGCTGCTGCTGTCCCGTTGCGGCTTCCTATACAACGCGTTGAGCTACGAGATCCCGATGGGGCCGCCGTGCGAGCAGCGGGACGTCTCACTGATGGAGGCGCTGTCCCGTCTGGGGTTGGAGGGTTCCCTCACCGTGGAGTCCCACAAGGAGCCCATGAGCGCCGCGGAGCAACTGAGGGTCGAGCGACCGGACGACAGCGAGAGCGAGCACAGCGAGGAGGGACGAGACAACACCTACCGAGACCATCGGGTTGTACTCAACCTGGACGAAGTCGGAGCCATCGATTACATCGACTTCCTCCACAAGGTGATCGGGCCTTACATCGAAGGCTACACCGTGTCGGCGCGATACATCGCGAAACAGGTGGAGACTGGCGCCCCCGTGGGGTTCAACGACCTTCTCGGGGATATACGGAGGGTCGCGAGGCAACGCGTGGACAACAACGCCGCCCATTGGCCCGAGTCCTGCTTCAACAGCACCGTCACTAACTCGCTAAACTTCTTCATAAGGGAAGGTTTCCTCGAGACCTACAAGAACGTTGACGACATACAGTTAGTCTGCGTTAAGCCGCCGCAAGGTGGCCAATCAGAGTCTCCCATCCAACAGTTCGCTTATCTAATAGAAGAATATAACTTTTAGAATATTAATTAAACCCCGTTACCTACTACCGAAACCTACTTACACTTTACTGTGTTTGTTTTTCCTACTAAAGTCAGTCGGAACGAGTGAATCGGATGAGTGAGTGAGGTAGATAATCAATTAATTACAAAGTTTGGTAATTTAGTTAACTATGTAGCCGTTTGTTTATAAGTAGGAGATTGTTATTATAGTTAATTAGTTTAATGAGTTGGTGTAATTCGGTATAGCAATAATTCATAATAATAATATCTAGGAGGTGATACTATACTACCGGTAACTGGGGTGACTACAAAACAAAGACCAAAGACCCAAATAATAAAGACCTGTACAAAACACAAGTGTTAACATTAGTTTATTGTTTTGGTTCCCCCAACACGCCTCTGTAACCTGCTCCTTTCAATGGCAATATGACCCAAGAGCGTTAGGTTCCATTGACATTTAAAGGTTAATAATAAAGGAGCAACTTACAGACGCGTGTTGGAGGAACCAAAGCAATAAACGAAAGTTAACACATGTTACAATATTGTGCAGGTCTTTATTATTTGGGTGTTGGGTCTTTGTTTTGTAGTCACCCCCAGAAGGCCCTACCCTACCTACCACCAATTAATATTGAATTATTAATTACATGTGCGGTTTGTAATTTGTATCAAAATTATTTGTCATTTCCTCAGTTAATTAATAACAATTGATATGTTGTATTGTTATTGTTAGTTTTGGCAATGTCGCTAGTTCGACAATGCCTAATTATAAGTAGTGCAATGCAATAATTATTTATTTCATCATAATATTCTTCCATATTGAAAACAAAGACGTTGATTGTAGTTTTCCATTAAAAAAACTATTTGTAAATTTGTTATGATATTATTACAAAATTATTTGGGTTGGAGAGATAAAGAACACAATTATGTTAAAGATAAAAAGTGCTTCACCACATTTCATCCTGACGGCGTGATTGTCAACCACTATCATTCAGAAACAATTCCTCACCCCACGCACACGCCCTAGAACTTACTAACCATAATTTTTACAAAAGGCATAGGACTTTGGTCACCCATTCTGTTCAATCGACTACCGCTACGGTTCAACAAACCTGATCAAATTGAAACTTAATATTTATTTGTATTGCCACTGTTATTAGGAACCGAGAGGTTCATTACTGTAAGAATTGTTGGCTGATTGATTGATTGACTGGCTGGTTAATCTATAGCCAAAACTACTCTAACGATTTTGATGAATTTTTCACAGCGGCTGGATACCGCGATTCTAAGGTCCCTGGTATGTTCCGCTATTTCGTCCATGAGCCGTGGGCTCGAAAAATAGACATAAACGAAAAAACGCCATAGGCGCAATGGTAAAATAACACCAATAACAGCTGGTGTCGTGATGAAAAATGGCTTATGTAATGGATTTCTACACAAGGCTTAGTATAAATCGATGAGGTTGCCAAGATTATTGTACTTAGTACACCCATACTGTTTGTTTAGGCCCTAGGACACTCTGTCAAAGCAAATATTAACTGGTTGGTTTAGTTTGAAATCTATTATTGCCTCAGCTGAATTACTCTTCCCAATGCGCACTCTATGGGAATATCTCCCTCTGCTAATGTAAGCTGAATGACTTAAGTACACAGTGAGTTGGCTACATTAATGTCAACATTATTGCAAAATGTTTTATTGTTGGACTCTCTGTCAGTCTCCCCTTCAGAACATTGTATAGGGAATATACTTTAGTTTACTCTACTGTGCCATTCAGCTGAATGGATTTGAGCGATTGCCAAGTTACAGAGTTGGATCATTCTCTGACCATAGGCAAAGACATCAAATCTTTTTAAGAATATACTTTTTCCATGTTTTTTTTTCTGACCAAAAATTTCAAAAAAAATTTTTCGTAGCCAGTACTGCCAATCGATTCGCCATCAAAAATAACGCAAAAAATTTTTTTTGCAAAATTTTAAATTACTGTAAATTTTTGGCAACTGGGGGGGGGTCAATTTTTTTCGATCCGCTATAACTCCGGAACGCTTTGTCCAAATTCGATGGGGTTTTCATTTTTCAACTTAATTCGATGTCCTCTTTCAGCCTATCCATGTTTCGAAACCCCAAACAGCGCCGTTCAAAAATTATTTTTTTCTAGTTCTAGAATTTTACAAATTTCAAAAAAGTTGCAGTATTTTATTAACGCCTTTACGGAATTCGATAGCGTTTTCGATTTTTATATTAAACGCAATATCCTGAATCTCACTAGCCTAGTTTCGCGTCACCAATGCCAAGACTTCATACTTTTTGAGGAAAATTTTTCTAGAATAATTTTTATTTAATTACATCTATCGCGATTTCTTATTACTGGTTGCACATGAATTGATGGAGTTTTCAATTTATTAACTAAACACGATATCGCGCATCGCACCAGCGTGGTTTCGAAATTACCAAAACGAGGTCTTCACTAGTTGCAGGTCGATTTTGTTCTAGAATTGAGCAACTAATAATATATCGAATTTATTAATAATTATTGTATGAAATATGATTGTATTTTTACATAACTATTAGTTCTATACTAATTCTCGTTGTCTCTTTTATTTAAAATAAAAAGTCGGTTCCTTATCGGGCCACTAGGCCCGTCACTAGTTAGGAACCGAGAGGTTCATTACTGTAAGAATTGCTCGAGACTGGCTGACTGACTGACTGACTGACTGACTAATCTACAGCCAAAACTACTCTAACGATTTTGATAAAATTTTCACAGCGGCTAGATACCGCGATTCTAAGGTCCCTGGTATGTTCCGCTATTTCGTCCATGAGCCGTGGGCTCGAAAAATAGACATAAACGAAAAAACGCCATAGGCGCAATGATAAAAACACCAGCTGGCACTCATGAAAAATGGCTTATGTAATGCATTTCTACAGAAGGCTTAGTAATAAATCGATGAGGTTGCCAAGATTATTATACTCAGTACACCCATACTGTTTGTATAGGCCACCACTCTCTGTCAAAGCAAACATTATTAACTGGTTGGTTTAGTTTGAAATCTAATATCGCCTCAGCTGAATTACTCTTCCCAATGCAATCTATGGGAATATCTCACTCTGCTAATGTAAGCTGAATGACTGTTACATACACAGTGAGTTGGCTATATTAATGCCAACATTATTGCAAAATGTTTTATTGTTGGATTACTCTCTGTCAGTCACCCCTTCAGAACATTGTATAGGGAATTTACTTTAGTTTACTCTACTGTGCCATTCAGCTGAATGGATTTGAGCGATTGCCAAGTTACAGAGTTGGATCATTCTCTGACCATAGGCAAAGACATCAAATCTTTTTAAAAAATATACTTTTTCCATGTTTTTTTTTCTGACCAAAAATTTCAAAAAAAAATTTTTCGTAGCCAGTACTGCCAATCGATTCGCCATCAAAAATAACGCAAAAAATTTTTTTTGCAAAATTTTAAATTACTGTAAATTTTTGGCGACTGGGGGGGGTCAATTTTTTTCGATCCGCTATAACTCCAGAACGCGTTGTCCAAATTCGATGGGGTTTTCATTTTTCAACTTAATTCGATGTCCTCTTTCAGCCTATCCATGTTTCGAAACCCCAAACAGCGCCGTTCAAAAATTATTTTTTTCTAGTTCTAGAATTTTACAAATTTCAAAAAAGTTGCAGTATTTTATTAACGCCTTTACGGAATTCGATAGCGTTTTCGATTTTTATATTAAACGCAATATCCTGAATCTCACTAGCCTAGTTTCGCGTCACCAATGCCAAGACTTCATACTTTTTGAGGAAAATTTTTCAAGAATAATTTTTATTTAATTACATTTATCGCGATTTCTTATTACTGGATGCACATGAATTGATGTAGTTATCAATTTATTAACTAAACACGATATCGCGCATCGCACCAGCGTGGTTTCGAAATTCCAAAACGAGGTCTTCACTAGTTGCAGGTCGATTTTGTTCTAGAATGGAGCAACTAATAATAGATCGAATTTATTAATAATTATTGTATGAAATATGATTGTATTTTTACATAATTATTAGTTCTATACTAATTCTCGTTGTCTCTTTTATTTAAAATAAAAAGTCGGTTCCTTATCGGGCCGCTAGGCCCGTCACTAGTTAGGAACCGAGAGGTTCATTACTGTAAGAATTGTTAGCTGACTGGCTGACTGGCTGGCTAATCTATAGCCAAAACTACTCTAACGATTTTGATGAAATTTTCACAGCGGCTGGATACCGCGATTCTAAGGTCCCTGGTATGTTCCGCTATTTCGTCCATGAGCCGTGGGCTCGAAAAATAGACATAAACGAAAAAACGCCATAGGCGCAATGATAAAAACACCAGCTGGCACTCATGAAAAATGCATAGAGATGGCCTAGTAATGCTATTCTATAGGAATGGCCACCTAACAAGGAAATGCTTTCTCTGCCAAGTATTATCCTCACTCTACAACTCAGACAGTAAGCAAACAAAAGCTGTGGGATTCTAATGTATTACATCATAAGCTGATTGCTCTCCCAATAGCCCTCACACACTCACTGAATCCAATGAAATCGAATATCTATTAGCTTAATGCGAATAGCTGGTAAGCTGAATGCCATTTTAGTTATTGTGTACTGTTGATAGCAGAGTTGACTGCTATGTTGTATGTATTTAATTAAAATAATTTTCGTAGAGGGAAGTTAATTTGGGATTACTTTCTATCAGATGTAAGCAAAGCTGTTCAATGGGGTGGGTCATGGGACCCAAATATAGTACATTATGCATGGCAAACATTAATAAAATCATTCAGTCAACCTGGAGGGTATTTGCTTAGTTAACTCTACTGTGCGAAAAACGAATTTATAATGTTACCCATACTTCAGGTGAATGAATTTTTAGATATTTGTACTGAAGGCAACGATTTCTGATATAATTAAAATACAAGACAGGGGCTTGTTTCGATATATGTAGTTGCGCCCTTCTAGCAGCACGTAAGATGATCAAATCATAGACACAATGTTTGACTTTGTCCCTTCGAGCAGCACGTGAGTTTTGCTTTGACCCTTCGATATATGTATTTGCGCCCTTCGAGCAGCACGGGGAGTCGACTCAGACCGAGCCAAGCCGAGCCAAGCCGAGTCGAGCCGAGCCGAGCCGAGCCGAGCCGAGCCGTGCCGAGCCGAGCCGAGCCGAGCCGAGCCGAGCCGAGCCGAGCCGAGCAGAGCAGAGCCGAGCCGAGCCGAGCAGAGCCGAGCCGAGCCGAGCCGAGCCGAGCCGAGCCGAGCCGAGCCGTGCCGAGCCGAGCCGAGCCGAGCCGAGCCGAGCCGAGCCGAGCCGAGCAGAGCCGAGCCGAGCCGAGCAGAGCCGAGCCGAGCCGAGCCGAGCCGAGCCGAGCCGAGCCGAGCCAAGCTGAGCTGAACCGAGCCGAGCAGAGCCGTGCCGAGCCGAGCCGAGCCGAGCCGAGCCGAGCCGAGCCGAGCCGAGCCGTGCCGAGCCGAGCCGAGCCGAGCCGAGCCGAGCTGAGCCGAGCCGAGCCAGGCCGAGCCGAGCCAGGCCGAGCCAAGCCGAGCCGAGCCAGGCCGAGCCAAGCCGAGCCGAGCCGAGCCGAGCCGAGCCGAGCCGAGCCGAGCCGCGCCGAGCCACGCCGAGCCGAGCCGAGCCGAGCCGAGCCGAGCCGAGCCGAGCCGAGCCGAGCCGAGCCGAGCTGAGCCGAGCCTAATCGAGCCGAGCCGAGCCGAGCCGAGCCGAGCCGAGCCGAGCCGAGCCGAGCCGAGCCGAGCCGAGCCGAGCCGAGCCGAGCCGAGCCGAGCCGAGCTGAGCCGAGCCTAATCGAGCCGAGCCGAGCCGACCCGAGCCGAGCCGAGCCGAGCCGAGCCGAGCCGAGCCGAGCCGAGCCAAGCTGAGCCGAGCCGATCCTAATCGAGCCAAACCGAGCCGATCAAGCCAAGTCGAACTTAATCATGCCCAATCGTGCAAGACCGAGCCGAGCTCGTTGTCTCTTTTATTTGAAATAAAAAGTCGGTTCCTTATCGGGCCGCTAGGCCCGTCACTAGTTAGGAACCGAGAGGTTCATTACTGTAAGAATTGTTGGCTGATTGATTGATTGATTGACTGGCTAATCTACAGCCAAAACTACTCTAACGATTTTGATGAAATTTTCACAGCGGCTAGATACCGCGATTCTAAGGTCCGTGGTATGTTCCGCTATTTCGTCCATGAGCCGTGGGCTCGAAAAATAGACATAAACGAAAAAACGCCATAGTCGCAATGGTAAAATAACACCAATAACAGCTGGTGTCGTGATGAAAAATGGCTTATGTAATGGATTTCTACACAAGGCTTAGTAATAAATCGATGAGGTTGCCAAGATTATTATACTCAGTACACCCATACTGTTTGTATAGGCCACCACTCTCTGTCAAAGCAAACATTAACTGGGTGGTTTAGTTTGAAATCTATTATCGCCTCAGCTGAATTACTCTACCCAATGCAATCTATGGGAATATCTCACTCTGCTAATGTAAGCTGAATGACGGTTAAGTACACAGTGTGTTGGCTACATTAATGCCAACATTATTGCAAAATGTTTTATTGTTGGATTACTCTCTGTCAGTCTCCCCTTTAGAACATTGTATGTATAGGGAATTTACTTTAGTTTACTCTACTGTGCCATTCAGCTGAATGGATTTGAGCGATTGCCAAGTTACAGAGTTGGATCATTCTCTGACTATAGGCAAAGACATCAAATCTTTTTAAAAAGATACTTTTTCCATGTTTTTTTTTCTGACCAAAAATTTCAAAAAAAATTTTTTCGTAGCCAGTACTGCCAATCGATTCGCCATCAAAAATAACGCAAAAAATTTTTTTTGCAAAATTTTAAATTACTGTAAATTTTTGGCGACTGGGGGGGTCAATTTTTTTCGATCCGCTATAACTCCGGAACGCTTTGTCCAAATTCGATGGGGTTTTTATTTTTCAACTTAATTCGATGTCCTCTTTCAGCCTATCCATGTTTCGAAGCCCCAAACAGCGCCGTTCAAAAATTAATTTTTTCTAGTTCTAGAATTTTACAAATTTCAAAAAAGTTGCTGTATTTTATTAACGCCTTTACGGAATTCGATAGCGTTTTCGATTTTTATATTAAACGCAACATCCTGAATCTCACAAGCCTAGTTTCGCGTCACCAATGCCAAGACTTCATACTTTTGAAGGAAAATTTTTCTAGAATAATTTTTATTTAATTACATTTATCGCGATTTCTTATTACTGGTTGCACATGAATTGATGGAGTTTTCAATTTATTAACTAAACACGATATCGCGCATCGCACCAGCGTGATTTCGAAATTCCAAAACGAGGTCTTCACTAGTTGCAGGTCGATTTTGTTCTAGAATTGAGCAACTAATAATAGATCGAATTTATTAATAATTATTGTATGAAATATGATTGTATTTTTACATAATTTTTAGTTCTATACTAATTCTCGTTGTCTCTTTTATTTAAAATATAAAGTCGGTTCCTTATCGGGCCGCTAGGCCCGTCACTAGTTAGGAACCGAGAGGTTCATTACTGTAAGAATTGTTGGCTGATTGATTGATTGACTGGCTGACTGGCTGGCTAATCTATAGCCAAAACTACTCTAACGATTTTGATGAAATTTTCACAGCGGCTGGATACCACGATTCTAAGGTCCCTGGTATGTTCCGCTATTTCGTCCATGAGCCGTGGGCTCGAAAAATAGGGATAAACGAAAAAACGCCATAGGCGCAATGGTAAAATATCACCCATGACAGCTGGTGTCCTGATGAAAAATGGCTTATGTAATGGATTTCTACACAAGGCTTAGTATAAATCGATGAGGTTGCCAAGATTATTGTACTTAGTACACCCATACTGTTTGTTTAGGCCCTGCACTCTCTGTCAAAGCAAATATTAACTGGTTGATTTAGTTTGTGGTCTACACAGGCTTAGTATAAATCGATGAGGCTGCCAACTGGTTGGTTTAGTTTGCAATCTATTACCGCCTCAGCTGAATAACTCTTCCCCCTTCTGAATGACTATTAGGTATACAGTGTATCGGCTACATTAATGCCAACATTATTGCAAAATGTTTTATTGTTTGATTACTCTCTGTCAGTCTCCCCTTCAGAACATTGTATAGGAAATTTACTTTAGTTTACTCTACTGTGCCATTCAGCTGAATGGATTTGAGCGATTGCCAAGTTACGATTGCCATTGTTGGATCATTCTCTGACCATAGGCAAAGGCAAATCTTGTTAAAATATACTTTTTCCATGTTTTTTTTTCTGACCAAAAATTTCAAAAAAAATTTTTCGTAGCAGTACTGCCAATCGATTCGCCATCAAAAATAACGCCAAAAAATTTTTTTGCAAAATTTTAAATTACTGTAAATTTTTGGCGACTGGGGGGGGTCAATTTTTTTCGATCCGCTATAACTCCGGAACGCTTTGTCCAAATTCGATGGGGTTTTCATTTTTCAACTTAATTCGATGTCCTCTTTCAGCCTATCCATGTTTCGAAACCCCAAACACCGCCGTTCAAAAATAAATTTTTTCTCGTTCTAGAATTTTACAAATTTCAAAAAAGTTGCAGTATTTTATTAACGCCTTTACGGAATTCGATAGCGTTTTCGATTTTTATATTAAACGCAATATCCTGAATCTCACTAGCCTAGTTTCGCGTCACCAATGCCAAGACTTCATACCTTTTGAGGAAAATTTTTCTAGAATAATTTTTATTTAATTACATTTATCGCGATTTCTTATTACTGGATGCACATGAATTGATGGAGTTATCAATTTATTAACTAAACACGATATCGCGCATTGCACCAGCGTGGTTTCGAAATTTCAAAACGAGGTCTTCACTAGTTGCAGGTCGATTTTGTTCTAGAATGGAGCAACTAATAATAGATCGAATTTATTAATAATTATTGTATGAAATATGATTGTATTTTTACATAATTATTAGTTCTATACTAATTCTCGTTGTCTCTTTTATTTAAAATAAAAAGTCGGTTCCTTATCGGGCCGCTAGGCCCGTCACTAGTTAGGAACCGAGAGGTTCATTACTGTAAGAATTGTTGGCTGATTGACTGGCTGACTGGCTGGTTAATCTATAGCCAAAACTACTCTAACGATTTTGATGAAATTTTCACAGCGGCTGGATACCGCGATTCTAAGGTCCCTGGTATGTTCCGCTATTTCGTCCATGAGCCGTGGGCTCGAAAAATAGACATAAACGAAAAAACGCCATAGGCGCAATGGTAAAATAACACCAATGACAGCTGGTGTCCTGATGAAAAATGGTTTATGTAATGCATTTCTACACAAGGCTTAGTAATAAATCGATGCGGTTGCCAAGATTATTATACTTAGTACACCCATACTGTTTGTTTAGGCCCTGCACTCTCTGTCAAAGCAAATATTAACTGGTTGATTTAGTTTGTGGTTCTACACAGGCTTAGTATAAATCGATGAGGCTGCCAACTGCAATCTATTACCGCCTCAGCTGAATAACTCTTCCCCCTGCTGAATGACTATTAGGTATACAGTGTATCGGCTACATTAATGCCAACATTAATACTGTGGAGGCTGTATGCTTATAAGGTGGAATGTTTACTCAGCCTTATACTGATACTCTGTAAGGCTAAGACCAACATTATTGCAAAATGTTTTATTGTTGGATTACTCTCTGTCAGTCTCCCCTTCAGAACATTGTATAGGGAATTTAGTTTAGTTTACTCTACTGTGCCATTCAGCTGAATGGATTTGAGCAATTGCCAAGTTACAGAGTTGGATCATTCTCTGACCATAGGCAAAGACATCAAATCTTTTTAAAAAGATACTTTTTCCATGTTTTTTTCTGACCAAAAATTTAAAAAAAAAATTTTTGTAGCCAGTACTGCCAATCGATTCGCCATCAAAAATAATGCAAAAAATTTTTTTTGCAAAATTTGAAATTACTGTAAATTTTTGGGGACTGGGGGGGGGTCAATTTTTTTCGATCCGCTATAACTTCGGAACGCTTTGTCCAAATTCGATGGGGTTTTTATTTTTCAACTTAATTCGACGTCCTCTTTCAGCCTATCCATTTTTCGAAACCCCAAACAGCACCGTTCAAAAATTAATTTTTTCTAGTTCTAGAATTTTACAAATTTCAAAAAAGTTGCAGTATTTTATTAACGCCTTTACGGAATTTGATAGCGTTTTCGATTTTTATATTAAACGCAATATCCTGAATCTCACTAGCCTAGTTTCGCGTCACCAATGCCAAGACTTCATACTTTTAGAGGAAAATCTTTCTAGAATAATTTTTATTTAATTACATTTATCGCGATTTCTTATTACTGGTTGCACATGAATTGATGGAGTTTTCAATTTATTAACTAAACACGATATCGCGCATCGCACTAGCGTGGTTTCGAAATTCCAAAACGAGGTCTTCACTAGTTGCATGTCGTTTTTGTTCTAGAATTGAGCAACTTATAATAGATTGAATTTATTAATAATTATTCTATGAAATATGATTGTATTTTACATAATGATTAGTTCTATACTAATTCTCGATGTCTCTTTTATTTAAAATAAAAAGTCGGTTCCTTATCGGGCCGCTAGGCCCGTCACTAGTTAGGAACCGAGAGGTTCATTACTGTAAGAATTGCTTGTGGCTGACTGACTGACTGACTGACTGACTGATCTACAGCCAAAACTACTCTAACGATTTTGATGAAATTTTCACAGTGGCTAGATACCGCGATTCTAAGGTCCCTGGTATGTTCCGCTATTTCGTCCATGAGCCGTGGGCTCGAAAAATAGATATAAACGAAAAAACGCCATAGGCGCAATGGTAAAATAACACCAATAACAGCTGGTGTCCTGGTGAAAAATGGCTTATGTAATGCATTTCTACACAAGGCTTAGTAATAAATCGATGAGGTTGCCAAGATTATTATACTCAGTACACCCATACTGTTTGTATAGGCCACCACTCTCTGTCAAAGCAAATATTAACTGGTTGGTTTAGTTTGAAATCTAATATCGCCTCAGCTGAATTACTCTTCCCAATGCATTGTATGGGAATATCTCATCTGCTAATGCTGAATGACTTAGGTACACAGTGTGTTGGCTACATTAATGCCAACATTATTGCAAAATGTTTTATTGTTTGATTACTCTCTGTCAGTCTCCCCTTCAGAACATTCTATAACGTCCCGGTTCACACATAAACATTCAACTTTCGGATAACTACGTCCCGGTTCACACATAAACATTCAACTTTCGGATAACTACGTCCCGGTTCACACATAAACATTCAACTTTCGGATAACTACGTCCCGGTTCACTCATAACATTCACTTTCGGATAACTACGTCCCGGTTCACACATAAACATTCAACTTTCGGATAACTACGTCCCGGTTCACATAAACATTCAACTTTCGGATAACTACGTCCCGGTTCACACATAAACATTCAACTTTCGGATAACTACGTCCCGGTTCACACATAAACATTCAACTTTCGGATAACTACGTCCCGGTTCACATAAACATTCAACTTTCGGACAACTACGTCCCGGTTCACTCATAAACATTCGGATAACTACGTCCCGGTTCACACATAAACATTCAACTTTCGGATAACTACGTCCCGGTTCACACATAAACATTCGGATAACTACGTCCCGGTTCACTCATAAACATTCGGATAACTACGTCCCGGTTCACACATAAACATTCAACTTTCGGATAACTACGTCCCGGTTCACATAAACATTCAACTTTCGGACAACTACGTCCCGGTTCACACATAAACATTCAACTTTCGGATAACTACGGCCCGGTTCACACATAAACATTCAACTTTCGGATAACTACGTCCCGGTTCACTCATAAACATTCGGATAACTACGTCCCGGTTCACACATAAACATTCAACTTTCGGATAACTACGTTCCGGTTCACACATAAACATTCAACTTTCGGATAACTACGTCCCGGTTCACACATAAACATTCAACTTTCGGATAACTACGTCCCGGTTCACACATAAACATTCAACTTTCGGATAACTACGTCCCGGTTCACACATAAACATTCAACTTTCGGATAACTACGTTCCGGTTCACACATAAACATTCGGATAACTACGTCCCGGTTCACACATAAACATTCAACTTTCGGATAACTACGTCCCGGTTCACATAAACATTCAACTTTCGGATAACTACGTCCCGGGTCACACATAAACATTCAACTTTCGGATAACTACGTCCCGGTTCACACATAAACATTCAACTTTCGGATAACTACGTCCCGGTTCACACATAAACATTCAACTTTCGGATAACACGTCCCGGTTCACACATAAACATTCAACTTTCGGATAACTACGTCCCGGTTCACATAAACATTCAACTTTCGGATAACTACGTCCCGGTTCACTCATAAACATTCGGATAACTACGTCCCGGTTCACACATAAACATTCAACTTTCGGATAACTACGTCCCGGTTCCACATAAACATTCAACTTTCGGATAACACGTCCCGGTTCACACATAAACATTCAACTTTCGGATAACACGTCCCGGTTCACACATAAACATTCAACTTTCGGATAACTACGTCCCGGTTCACATAAACATTCAACTTTCGGATAACTACGTCCCGGTTCACACATAAACATTCAACTTTCGGATAACACGTCCCGGTTCACACATAAACATTCAACTTTCGGATAACTACGTCCCGGTTCACATAAACATTCAACTTTCGGATAACTACGTCCCCGGTTCACACATAAACATTCAACTTTCGGATAACTACGTCCCGGTTCACACATAAACATTCAACTTTCGGATAACTACGTCCCGGTTCACACATAAACATTCAACTTTCGGATAACTACGTTCCGGTTCACACATAAACATTCAACTTTCGGATAACTACGTCCCGGTTCACTCATAAACATTCAACTTTCGGATAACTACGTCCCGGTTCACACATAAACATTCAACTTTCGGACAACTACGTCCCGGGTCACACATAACATTCAACTTTCGGATAACTACGTCCCGGTTCACACATAAACATTCAACTTTCGGATAACTGCGTTCCGGTTCACACATAAACATTCAACTTTCGGATAACTGCGTCCCGGTTCACACATAAACATTCAACTTTCGGATAACTACGTCCCGGTTCACACATAAACATTCAACTTTCGGATAACTACGTTCCGGTTCACACATAAACATTCAACTTTCGGATAACTACGTCCCGGTTCACACATAAACATTCAACTTTCGGATAACTACGTCCCGGTTCACACATAAACATTCAACTTTCGGATAACTACGTCCCGGTTCACACATAAACATTCAACTTTCGGATAACTACGTCCCGGTTCACACATAAACATTCAACTTTCGGATAACTACGTCCCGGTTCACACATAAACATTCAACTTTCGGATAACTACGTCCCCGGTTCACACATAAACATTCAACTTTCGGATAACTACGTCCCGGTTCACTCATAAACATTCGGATAACTACGTCCCGGTTCACACATAAACATTCAACTTTCGGATAACTACGTCCCGGTTCACACATAAACATTCAACTTTCGGATAACTACGTCCCGGTTCACACATAAACATTCAACTTTCGGATAACTACGTCCCGGTTCACACATAAACATTCAACTTTCGGATAACTACGTCCCGGTTCACACATAAACATTCAACTTTCGGATAACTACGTCCCGGTTCACACATAAACATTCAACTTTCGGATAACTACGTCCCGGTTCACACATAAACATTCAACTTTCGGATAACACGTCCCGGTTCACACATAAACATTCAACTTTCGGATAACTACGTCCCGGTTCACACATAAACATTCAACTTTCGGATAACTACGTCCCGGTTCACATAAACATTCAACTTTCGGATAACTACGTCCCGGTTCACTCATAAACATTCAACTTTCGGATAACTACGTCCCGGTTCACACATAAACATTCAACTTTCGGATAACTACGTCCCGGTTCACACATAAACATTCAACTTTCGGATAACTACGTCCCGGTTCACACATAAACATTCAACTTTCGGATAACTACGTCCCGGTTCACACATAAACATTCAACTTTCGGATAACTACGTTCCGGTTCACATAAACATTCAACTTTCGGATAACTACGTCCCGGTTCACTCATAAACATTCAACTTTCGGATAACTACGTCCCGGTTCACACATAAACATTCAACTTTCGGATAACTACGTCCCGGTTCACACATAAACATTCAACTTTCGGATAACTACGTCCCGGTTCACACAT
>JAUCBJ010002327.1:0-20726 GCA_032718475.1 Nemertoderma westbladi
GATGATACCCAATTCCAGGACCATGCATGGAGATGTAGTTCCACCAAAGACGAAGCTCTAACAATTTACCAGCCCAAAAACTGCCATCTGCAAACCAGGCGGATGTTATCTTGTTGCTGCTATTATAGATGAGGGGAGAGACTGACAAGGCATACCAAGGAAAAGCTGCCGGGTCGCCCTGTGTTGTACCCTCACTAGATTCTAACTCTAGGGTACCACAAAACAGGCGAATCTTCTTTCGGTATGTGTTAATAATATATGTTGAGAGTGCAGGGCAGATAATCTGGACATTATGCAATGCAATAGAACGGTTAAGCAAATTCAACTGACAGAGGTCAGTTGAATGGGGCCGAAACTCTTTGGAGCAGAGAATGCGCTTCAAGCATTCTGCATGAAGACCTGAAGGACCAGCACCACCACGTAGTCGTAATGCAGCCTTAAACACCAATTCTTCATCCATTGCAGCAAAAGTGCTGGGGGAAACTGATCTATTGATCAGATCTACTGATCTGATCGATCTATTGATTAGTTTTCAAGGTTTTTAAGGTGGCATTTATTGCAGTATAAAATATACTGTCAAATCACAGATCCCAGAAAAAGGAACATTCAAGTGACGGGGAAGTTTTACTAAATCTAACCAAAATACTAACAGCCATCGAAAATCAAATAGGTTCCGACTTCAAAGGTACAGTACTACACTGTAGGCTCATTCCATGCAAATGTCAACCGCAGTGCCAATTTTGAAAAAAGTGAATTATTGCTTCTCATATCAATTTTCAGAACCAATATATGATGCGGTTTACGAATTTAATACAAAAAACCGCATCAAAATTGGTTAACTTTCTGAAATCTGGTGTTATTCGGCTTTACCTCTCAAACTGCAAAAATACAGTTAACTGAGTGCATAATATGACAACCGCGTTTTATGAGTAGTTTTAGGCAGATGGCAACGTAATAGAGTACTTTTCGAAGCAAAACAATCATATTTTCCAATGAAATCATTTGCTGTCAATTAAAACAACGTTGTGTCTAAAAATTCAGTGCTCATAATCTGCTTACATCATAATGTCCCGCACTTTACGCTGAACACCATATTTTGTTTGTACAAGATAGACATATTATAATAGAATGATGTTATGTCGTTTGCAAAGCACAAATATATGTATCTTTAATCTGGGGTACTTAGTTTGTTTGTGGTGTTTCGTGTTATGTGGTAAACAGGTGTCCCGCACTTTACGTAAAGTGCGGGACAAAAAGTAGAAATATCAAAGGAAGTAGGGTAAGCGTGCATTTAGATGGAAGAACTTCAACTGGAATAATCATAACAGACATTTAATCACTTCATATCATCTCTGCTATTAAGACACTATGAAAAAAATTCATGATGATCACATATATTTTAGTAAATATCCTCAAATTATTAATTCCTATTATTATTAGTTTTTTCAAACTCTGAATATTATTTATAGGCCTGCTATTAACCCCTTCCTGGATGGAGCGTACTACAAATACAATCTCCCATATGCGCTACGGCCTAGACCGTACATGGTACGCTACTATTTATTAACGGTTTTATGGGTGCACTACAGTTCCAGGTCTAATCTGGCTATGTAATCTGTATTACATTAGGACTACAGCGCACTTAAAATGTAGTTTTACATAAGCCTAAAATAATATTGAACTGCCTGGAGGTAATAATACAGCAAGTAGGAGCCACGCTGTACTAGGGCTTAGGGTAAGGCTACAAACAAATGATACAAACAAATTTGTTATTGTCGTGCCTCACTCTTCTGTTTTACTTACAGTATTAGGCACTATATGTTGGCCTCTATTTGTTTTTTTACTCCATTTAGGGGTGTTCGTACATTGTCAGTGGCAGTGGCAGAGCAATGTTTTGCGCCATTTTTTTCATGCTGGGGCCAATTTTGAGAAAGGGAAAGGAAAAACTTGTTGAAACTTTGTTACGTTACGTATCGCAATATTGGAATGCTGGAATGGCGTATTAAAGCCCGTACAGCCTATTTGTTGGAGGCCTATTAATTATATCTATAAATAATCCCCCCCCCCCCCCCCCCACCCGCCTCATAACTACTGTGCAGTTTGCACTGTACTATAGGCCGGACCTCCAGTGGAATTGTATGCTTTAAATACTTGAACATTTACTTGACAGGCAGTCACATGTATACATGTACGCAGTAGTAAGGGGCTTTACAGGACCAACTAAGTTTGGTAGGTTAGGTTTAGTATTTTGGTTAGGGTTAGTTGCATTGTCATTCATCTTTAAGTTCAAATTATATGTAGCAATCTCACTGACAAGTTTATAACTATCACTGATTTAGTCGGAATAATGTAATAATTAACGATTTAATGTGTTTATAAATGATAAAATCGCACGTGTCCCGCACTTTACAGTGAAATGTCCCACACTTTACATGACTTTGCTGCACTTAAACTACTCCCCTGTTTCATTGATGTTACCTACCAGCTTACTAAAGGCTAATTTATTTTCCCTACATATCTAGGAACATCATGGAACAAAAGTTTTCCCACTAACTTTACTCAATTCGCTGAACTTTAGCAAAGAATTTGACAGTTGAGAATTTCACTTTCGTACGCGTCCCGCACTTTACAATTTTTTGAAGCAATAATTCTGAGACATAAACTGCTGCAGGTTTTCCAAACTGCTTTTTTTTTACTGAACCGATAATTGGTTTTTCTAAGAAACACAAGCATTATAATATTTTAGTTCATTTTCTTGATGTACAGTACTAAAGTATGCACAAAAAGTCGTACGAATGTCCCGCACTTTACATGGAATGAGCCTGTACTGTATATTAGTTCAAATTTTCTAGCTCTATAGTTTATAAAATTGTCAGATTGTTTGGAAGGTCCTAACGGTTGGGTGCAACCTTCGCCCGCGTCCAACCTCCGCCCGGGGGAAACCTTCGCCTGCAAGGCAATCTTCGCCCGCGAGCAACCTTCGCCCAATACTGTAAGATTTGTGTTAGTAAATATTTATGTTACCAATTTAGGGAAAGGAGCAGGTTACAGAGATGAAGTCTTCTAACCAAAACAATAAACGATGTTGTTTCTAATTGCGACGGAAAGGAGAAGGTTATGGAGACGGCTTTTTCTAACCAAAACAATAATTATTTACTGGGCGAAGGTTGCTCGCGGGCGAAGTTTTGCCTGTGGGAGAAGGATTCCGCCGGGCAATAGTTGCTCATTTTGAGGGCGAAGATTTATCGCGGGCGAAGTATGCTGCGTACCGTCCTAACGCTAACCGTTGTTTAGGTATTTGAAATTTTTCTTATACTGTAGCTTGTAGTGTAGTAGGTCATGTAGTCCGCCAGATACATTTGAATGATGCATCGTAAGCACCACGGGTAAACTGTGTGTTTAGTGGGTAGATAAATCTTTTTATAAATTATAAGTTTATAATACTGTATGAACCGTTTATAATATGTAAATACTGTAATTTCGTAAAATATATTACTGAAGTCAGTAAAACAAATTAATTTAACCAGAAAATATAAATAAACCAATTTATTTCCTGTACACAATGGTAAAATGATATATATGATTAAACGGAAAACGGAATCTTTTTGGATCTTCTCAAGATTTCGTTGATTTTAATGAGTTTCGGTATCGTGGGAGGAAATAAATAATGTCATTTGACACTTGAGATGAGATGGCCTGGCCTCCCGTCGTGTCTGTTAATTTTAATGAATGAGAATTGAATTGTAATTGGTAAATCATTATAAATGAGCGAGAATTCGTGATATTATTCTTGCCACAATAATTCCGGGTATTTTTCCAGGTAATTTAAGCAACAAAGAAAAAAAACCAAAAAAATATACGATACAAACAACAAAAATGAGGAAACTGTGAACTAATTAATGTATCAACTATTTATAATGAGTTTAATTAAAATTATGTTACATGTAAGAATTACGTCGCCAAATTTACTTTGTTTAGTAGAAATTGGTGCGGCTGACGTTTCAACTAAAGTACTATTAATTCCAATATTAAGAAATATTTTTTAGGTTAAAAAAAAATTGGACAGAAGAAGGTCCAGCTTATTTCGTTTGCGAGTTATGTACGTCTACATATCAATACGTAGCCCTACACCTACTGTAGTTATATAGATAATTAAATATAAGTTGTTCATATAATAGCAATTATATAGTAGATAGTAGGCCTATAGTCAATATAAGAACGAGATGGGTATAAAGGCGATTAACCCTATCTGGCCCGGGCTGTGTTACAACGTAAGAAAAGGGGGGGGGGGGGGGCGGGGGGGCATTTTGTAATTTTTTTAGATCTTGGCCCAAAAATTACAATTTTGATGGTATAAGGGTTTGCGAGGTCGGTGATCACGATAAAACTTGAAACTATTTTCTGACAAGGCAACCGTCATTTTTGGCTATTTTGCTATTTTGGTCCCCCAGGATGAAAAATAGAAGGAAAATAATGTCAAACTAAGAACTTTTGTGTTTGGTTTGATAATTCTGAACGTATGTGGGTTTTGCTGCACACGTTAACTGCATATCGAAATCTGATATTTTTATCAAAGAATCATTCAATTTCTGTGCGTATGATATTTATGCCTAACTCATATTGTAAACCACCGCGAATCTTGTCTATATGTTGCCTAGCAGCAGTCATGGTAGTGCTGAGCTCTCATTGGCAACTACCGGTACAGGTATTCTTACGTCCTATTGGCTGTTTATATTCTTTCTTATAATGCTTATAATAGTCGATGTTCCTTCTGCTACCCTTAGGCACAACCTTGATAACATCTCACGTTACAGTGCTTTTAATAGTTATTGCGAACCTATGAGATTTACCTTGCTGTTCATATTGTGATTTATCGTTAATATTCAATCATATTATAATTACTATTATTGCACCACTTGTTAATGAATATACAAGAACCAGGACAACACCACTTTACCCTCCACCCGGTGAGTACTATCTGTAAATTGTCCGTAGTAGATTCGGTTCATTTAGTGCGAGTGCATGTGTCGGCAATACTGCAATATTATTCCCCAACTTATAACTATAATCCATTAGATATCATGATGTGTTCAGTATGAGTAAACTATGCACTTGCCCTGCATTAGGTTCGACACAGCGTCCTACTTACAATATAAATAAGTCACACGTGCGCTTGTTCGCAGAAAACGCAACATAACGGAACGGTTTACACGTATACACCACCCCTTCGCTTTGAAGCAGTTTCTAGTGCCGAGGCACACACATTCAAGTAATTAATTGTACATACTGACCAGATATACGTATTAAATAATACATATACACGACTTGCGTGAGTGTTCCTGTTAATGTGACAGGTACCCCGAGGCCTTGATAACGCTCATAAGAACTACTGTAAGCGAATCCACGGTAACAGATCTTAGGTTAAAGTCTGGACATAATTGTTATTGAATTACCAGCCCGCCTGTAAAAGCCTCGACAATGGGTTTTCGAGGTCGCTGATCACGATGAAAGTAGATATAAATATTTCTTATAAATCAAACCCAATTTTTGTGCCATTCTGGTGCCCCAGAACGAAACGTACTGTACAAGTAGCACAAAATTATAAACTGTATAATTTTGCCTTTAGTTTGGCAATTCTGAAGACATACTGGTTTTCAGCTAAACACGATACAACTCGTTAATAATCATATGTGGTAACGTAAACTATCATTTTTGGTGCTTGTCTGGTGGGATGAAAATGCCAAAAAAGACGGCAAAAATCGAATTTGGTTGGATAATACGATATTTTTGAGTGTCATATTCGTGATCAGCGTCCCAGAGAACCCATAATATCTTACAATCAGGTTGATTTGGTGTTGATTTTTGATTATCAAATGTGTGCTACTTGCTGACTTGTATTTTTCGCGCCGCACATTGACACATATCCAAAAACGTTCTAATCAACAATGTACGATATATTTCAGTGTCATATTCGTGATCAGCATCCTAAAAAACTTATATGGTGATAAAATTGAGTTGATTTTGTGGTGATTTTTCATTATCATATTTGCACTACTTTTTTTTCGTGCCCTAGGGGACACATTCATAATTACCAAAAATTAGCCATGTAAATGGCGTTTTCGCCGTTGGGTAGCCCATTAAATTTTAGGAATAATCACGAAATTTTGGTTTTTCCTACAAAGCTGACTGAAAGATACAGATGATTTACAAAAAAAATTCTCAAACGGTGCAAACGGAAACCCATGTAATATGCTCCTGTGTCCTTCTTAAAGAATCAGTACGTAGAGATTTCCAGGTTGTACTGTACTGTACTTACCGATAATATCAGTAATCTTATGAAATTGAATAGTCCAGAGTGAGTGGTGCAGCTATCAATGAAGAATTTGGTATGAATCGATGATAAAATCCACACATTCCTAAAAATCGACGCAATGAAGAAATCGATTTGGGTTGTGGTAGGCCTACTTCTTTTATTGCTTGAATTTTGGATGGATTTGGGGAAACGCCATTTTTAGATATCACGTAACCTACAAATTGCACTTCAGTTTGAAAATATGAACACTTTTGTGGTGATACCGCGTGGCTCGCCCCATACTCAGCACACTCAGTATCTGGGATACACATCAATATACTGATCTCTGCTGCTTATGGTAGTACAGCAGTAGTACTTATCAACTGCTTAATATGTATAGTAGTATCTGGTGTCTGATATGTAATATAACGAATTGTTAATATATCAGATTATACTTTGTATGATATATCCATATCCATACATGGCGCATGTGTGTTGGTGCTGATCCTTCAGTAGCCATCACTTAACCCACTGCAAGAATGTCAAACTCAAAGGGCAAGAAGTCTACCCCGCTACCTACAGGTTCCGACTCCGAGTCATCCTGCGGGGATAGCGGAGACACGATCGCGGCGATGGCGGCCTCCAACGATGGTCCAACTTCTGGCCCAACAACAGGCTGAACCCCGCAGCAGCTGCGGGACGTGCGGATCCCGGTCCGGCACCGGCAGTCCCCAACGTGGATGTCCTCCCCATTCACCCAGCCCCGGCTCCCAGACGTCGGGCCAGCGACATCGCCAGCCTCGAGTGCATCGACAACGAGGTGGACTACGCTACCTTCCGCAGGTGGCGCCAAGCCTGGCGGGTCCATGCCCACCGCCAACAGATGGCAACGTTCCCCAACGTAGAGCAGGTGTACGCCCTCGTCTCTGCCCTCGGAAGCGGCCTCCAAGAAACAATCCGGGTCACGCTGCACCTCGACATCGACGACGATGCGACCACGCCGGAGTTGATCCTCGACCAACTCCAGGGCCACCTCCACGCGAGGCGGAGCATCGCGATTGACCGGATTAAGTTCCACGATCGGCAACAGGGTGCCAGCGAGTCCTTTGACTCCTTCCGTGTGGCCCTGGAGGAACTCGCCAACAACACGGAACTGTGCGGCCACTGCTGCAACGAACAGATCGTAACGCAGGTCCTCATCGGTATCCAGTGGTCGGAGACCCGGACCGAACTCCTGAAGGTTCTCTCCCAGCCGACTCTCGAGGACTGCGTCAGGATCTGCCAGAGTGTAGAGGCGAGTGGGCGAAACGACTCGATCCTGGGGGACGGGCAGCCTATCACTCAGGTGTCAGCCTACAAGCGCGGACGTCCATCCACGTACAACCGGCCGCGCAACGACGACCAAGGCCGAGCGCGAAGCGGGTCCAACCGCCGTCCCGATACCGACAAGGGATGCGACAACTGTGGCCGCCAACACGCCGCAGGATGCCCCAACTGCCCCGCTAAGGACGTCACATGCCGCGGCTGTGGTAAACAGGGCCACTTTAAGGCAGTTTGCCGACAGGGTACCAAGGCGACCCAGAAACCCGGCCCCAAACCCAACAGGGTCTCCTCGATCATCCCGCGACTCGGGATCCTATCCGTCACGGTGACCCCCGCTACCTGCAGCCTCCGCTACATCACGGTGGGATTCCACGACACCCGCCGGGACAAGGAACTCGGGACTGTCCGGCACGCGCTCCCAGACAGCGGCGCCACTGGAAACATGATGGGTCTGACTGACTTCCATGGACTCGGAGGCGAAGACAAGGACCTCCTCCCGCACCGATCAACCGACGACTTCACCGCGGCGAATAAACTCCCACTCGAGGCAGTTGGTCGACTCCCGGTGCGGGTAAACTACGACTGCGCCTCCGCCACAATGGAGATCTATATCTGTCCCGACATCGACGGTCTCATCCTCTCTCGGGCGACGATAACCAACCTCGGGATCCTCCTGCCCAACTTCCCGGCGAGATGCTGTTCCCTGGGCGGCACCCCAGTAGCCTCCATCAGCGACGCTACGACGGATCTCCGCATCAACGATGTTCCGCGGATTTGGGAGGATCTTCTCGCCGAGTTTAGCGACGTCTTCGACGACGCCTCGCTACCCCTCGACACGATGAGCGGGCCGCCAATGCGTATCGAACTCAAAGAAGGGGCGACTCCCTTCCACGCAAACGGTGCCCGGCCCATCCCCCACGCCATCCGGGTTGACGTTAAGAAACTCAACAAACTTGAGCGACGCCACGTTATCGAGTGGGTCATCGAACCTACGGATTGGGTTCACCCGATGACGGTGGCTCTGAAGCCCAACGGGAAGTCGTCTGTGCGTCGACCTGCGACACCTCAACTCGCAGGTGCGACGCCCATACTACCCATCCCCGAACCCGAGAACGGTCGTCTCCAACATCGACACGTCATCCAAGTTCTTCTGTGTTCGACGCGGCCTCAGGGTACTGGCAGGTTCCTCTCGAACCAGAGTCGCAGCTCCTCACTACTTTTGTAACTCCATGGGGGCGGTATAAACATACCAGGAGCATAATGGGACTCGTCTCCAGCGGGGATGAGTTCAACCACCAAGGCGACGAAGCACTCCTCGGACTTCCACAACTCGCTAAAGTCGTCGACGACTGCCTCCTCCACAATGCCTCCCTCGATGGACATGTGGCCAGCGTCCGCGCCTTCCTGCAGCGGTGCAAGGAGCACCACATAACTCTCCACCCGGACAAGGTGCAGTTCACACAATCCGCTGTGAAGTTCGCCGGCTACATCGTGGGGGCTACCGGGATCCAGGCCAACCCCGACAAGGTCCGGGCCATCTCCCATTTCCCCCGCCCCACGAACTTAACCGACCTCCGCAGTTTCATCAGCCTGGTCGAACAGCTGGCCCCGTTCACAGCGGACATCACCTCCACCCTGGGCTAATTGCGGCCCCTCCTGAGCACCAGGAATATGTTCCTTTGGAACAAGGACCACGAGCGCGCCTTCCAGGCAACCAAGGACGTCCTGCTGTCCCCAGCAGTCCTCGCACCCTACGACGCAACCAAGGAGACGATGCTCCAGACGGACGCGTCCCGACTACACGGCCTCGGATACGCCCTCCTACAGCGACACGCCGCCGATTGGCGACTCGTGGAGTGCGGATCGCGGTTCGCTACCGAGACGGAATCTCGGTACGCGATGGTGGAGTTGGAACTACTCGCGGTAGTGTGGGAAACCGAGAAATGTCGTCTATACCTCCTCGGCCTCCCACAATACACCCTAGTGGTCGACCACCAACCCCTGGTCACTATTATTGACCGCTACACCGTCGACGCAACCGACAATACCCGCCTCCAGCGCCTCAAAACGCGACTCCTCCCCTACTCCTTCAAGACGGTGTGGCGCAAGGGAAAGGAGCACCGCATTCCGGACGCGCTCTCCCGGTCCCCCGTGGACGACCCCTCCACGCGGGACGTAGTCGACGATGGCGAGATGGCGTACTGTCTCCACTCCATCACCGCGTCCACGGCGGCCCAATTCGACGATGAGCCGGACCGCCTCGCTGACCCGGTTCTACTCGCGCTGTCGCGGATAGCCGACGCCGACACCGACTATACTGCGTTACGGTCGGCCATCGAGATGGGGTTTCCCGCCCACAAACCCAACGAGGGCGCTCTGGCCCCCTATTGGTCCATCAGAGACTCCATCACCACGGACCAGAACCACCCAGTTGTTGGGGCAACGAATCGTCATCCAGAAGGAGTCCCGTCGCGACATCCTACGACGACTCCACGCACCGCACCAGGGTGTGGAGAAAACGCTCTGGCACGCCCGCCAGTGCGTCTACTGGCCGGGCATTACCAATGACGTCAGGACCACCGTCACTGCGTGCAGCGCCTGTATGAACCACCGGTCCAGCCAGGCCAAGGAACCCATGGCCACGGCTGACGCCCCACAAACCCGCCCCTTTGAGTCCGTCTCAGGGGACTTCTTCGCCCTCAACGGGAAGGATTTCCTGGTGCTCGTCGACCGCTACTCCGGGTGGCCCGAGGTGCACCCCTTCACCTCCTCCCCAACAGCAGCAAAGACGGGGGACAACCTGCGGGAACTATTCGTTCGGTTCGGGGTCCCCACCCACTTCCGGTCCGACGGCGGTCCTCAGTTTACCGCCGCCTCCTTCATCGACTTCCTCCACGACTGGGGGGTAATCCCGGTGACGTCATCACCAGGATACCCCCAGGGAAACGGCCTCGCGAGTCCGCCATCAAGGCCATCAAGGGCCTCCTTAGTAAGACTGGCGGCTCCACAACGAATCCGCAGTTCCAGGAGGGGCTCCTGGAACTCCACAACTCCCCTCGGGAGCACGGGAAGTCACCGGCCGAAATCCTCTTCGGCCACCCAACGCGGACGCGGGTTCCCACGCACCACTCGGCGTTCGCAGCGACCCACCAGGCAACGCGGACGCACCTGGACAAGGTCCTCCCTTCACTACAGGCGGTGCAAGTCAGGCGCTACAACCAGGGCACCAAGGTCCTGACACCCCTTCCCCTGGGAACACATGTCCGCATACAACACCCCACCACCAAGCGCTGGGACCACATGGGTGTGGTAGTGGAAGTTGCGCCCAACCGCAAATACAGGGTTCGGACACCCTCGGGACGCACCCTGGTCCGCAACCGGCGCTTTCTATTGCCAGACATCTCGGCGCCACACCTGGAACCGCCGCAGCTGGCTCCAGAACCAGCGCCACCACCACCGCGGCCACCACGCACCGTCACGTGGAGCCCAGAGCTCGAAACTCAGGTGGAGCCCCCGCGGCGCAGCTACCCACGGCGGGTGAGACGCCCACCCCGCAGACTATAGATTGATAGCATTGCATTGCCAGCACTATGGTGTCAATGCTAGAAAGGGGGTGTGGTGATACCGCGTGGCTCGCCCCATACTCAGCACACTCAGTATCTGGGATACACAGCAATATACTGATCTCTGCTGCTTATGGTAGTACAGCAGTAGTACTTATCTACTGCTTAATAATATGTATAGTAGTATCTCGTGTCTGATATGTAATATAACGAATTGTTAATATATCAGATTATACTTTGTATGATATATCCATATCCATACAACTTTGATATTTTGGCTGTCAAACCGTAACTCTTAAATCGTTTTAGTACTGCCTCCAGGTCCTTAAAATGTTGTTCTTCGTTTGGGCTTGCGATTAATATATCGTCAATGTAACCCACAGCAAAAGATAAACCTGAAAGAGCAGTATCTATTAATCGAAAGGCGGGGTAGCTCAGTTAGTTGAGCGCCGGGCCTGCAATCTATGGTTGTAGGTTCAGCCCCGCCAGGGTCCACTCAGCCTTTCATCTACTGGGGTCGATAAATTGAGTACAAGTTAAATAACTGGGAGTAATAAATCTTGGGATAGGAGTAGCGCCCACCCCTACCCTCGGGTAGCAGCTATCGAAAGAGGAGCCATCGGGTCGCCTCCGGCTTCGGCCGACTATTTGCTTGCTTTGCCACAGTATTAATCGTTGAAAGGTTTGGCTAGCGTTTTTGAGACCAAAAGGCATTCTTTTGAAACAAAACATAACAAAAGGTGTAGTAATTAATATAGCAGTTTTTTTTACGTCATCATCCGCCATAGGAATTAGGTAAAAAGCTTTTTCGAGATCTATTTTTGTAAAGACGGTGCAGCCCCTAAAGTTATTGCTTATGTCTGCTATCTTTGGCATAGGATAGCAGTCATAAACAAAAGTTTGCCGATTTAACCCTATTAAACCCGGGGGGGGGGGGGGGGGTTCAATATGACCCCCCCCCCCGTGGTTTTTTTATTATAATTCTGACACTAACGCAGTTGGGAATCTGAAATTTTATGACTTTTCCTATAAATCTATTGTCTTCTTAGTAGTGAAAACCGTTTTCAAAAATATTGGGTACTTTTCGAGTTATAGCACCATTTTTTAACCCTACTTTTGGCACTTTTTTTGAGACGTTTTTTGAAAATTACATTTCATTAAATATGAATTGTAACATCTCTACTTTTGATTTACACCGGTTTTTTGGTGTTAGAAATTGGATGGAATTCATATAAATTGATTTAGAAATTTCAAACTTGTTTTTTTCGGTGGGTGCCAAATTTTGGTGCCAGCACCAAATTTTGAAAGAAGTCAATTTTGTAAATTGATTGTTTGAAACTTGTTTTTTACGCAATTGGGGTTTTTTGGGGTTCTGGATTCGATGAAATATATACGAGTTGCACCAAGCGTATCAAACTTGTATTTTTCGGTGCTGTGTGCAAATTTTGGTGCTAGCACGAAATTTTGAAAATCCATTCAATAGATAAAATTGCTTGTGACAATTTATTTCTTGCGTTTTATAGGTTTATGGCTGTTCTGAATTCAATGGAAAATATAATTATCGAACTAGACATCTCAAACTTGTATTTTTCGGATGTGGGTGCAAAATGTTGTCCTAGCACCAAATTTTGAAAACCATCAAATATATAAATTGATTGTGTCACCTTGTTTCCTGCGTTATATGGGTTTGTTAGGGTTCTGAATTCAATGGAATCAGTAAAAATTTCATAAGAGTTCTCAAACTTGTATTTTTCGCCGGTGGGTGAAAATTGTTGTGCCAGCACCAAATTTGGGAAAATATGCAAATTGATAAGTAGATAGTATCACCTTGTTTCTTGCGTTATACGGGTTTATGAGGGTCCTGAATCCGATGGAATCAATAAAAACAGCACTGGACATCGCAAACTTGTACTTTTTGGTGATGGGTACGAAATTTGGTGCTAGCACCAAAATTTGCCAAATTACGCCGAAAAATACAAGTAGTAATGATCTGGCATATTAGAAATGTATTCCATTAGAATCAGCGCCCTCGAAAACCTGAAAATGTGAATTTATAGCATCGTATAAGTGAATTAAAAATTTTGTGTTCTAACTGAAAAGTGCTGGTTACTTGTTTTTTTCATTTTTTTCCTACGCAGAGAGGACTAAACAGCCATTTATAGTAATCATATCATTTTTAAATATTTTCCAATGTATTTTGCACCCCAAAAAACCTGTATTGAAAAATAATTAGCCGAAAATGTAACTTTCAAATTTTGTGAAAATTGTGCACTACTTGTAATTTTGGTGCTGCAATATAACCACCCCCAGTACATTTTTTCGAAAATTTTTTTTTTTCGGTCGGATCCAGACAAGTGATACCTACGTACAAACAAAAAATCAGACGTTTTCGTAAATATTTGTAGATTTTAGAGGGGGGGGGGGGTCAATATGACCCCCCCCCCCCGGTATTTGTACAACATTTTATAGCCCGGTACGGTACTAATAGGGTTAAGCGACGATAATCACCACAATTTCTCCAAGTACCATCAGATTTTGGTACCATGAGCAACGGAGAACACCATGGCGAATCGCTGCGTTCTGCAATGCTATTTTTAACTAAATTATTAAAATCGGAAGTTGCGGCGGTTAATTTTTCACCAAATATTCTACGCAGTCTAGAAAAACACGGAGGTCCGCTAGTGGTATCATACTTATTTAACAATTTATTTAACCTTGTTTTGGTATTTGAATTGATTAAGTTAACTTTTGAACTTTCCTTATTAATTTCTTTACTTGAAACAGTTGAAATTGGAAACCAAAAATCAGACGATTTACTACTAATGTCTACTTTGGGTGGTCCTGCATAACCAAATAGTTCATCACCAATTGTACAACAATCCAATGTTAAACCTAATATCGCACCAGTACCAAATATAAAGAAAGGTAAGGCAAATACAGTATGGATAGGCCTAACGGTAACTTGCTAACACAATATGCTAAAGGGTAAAAAATAGAGAGAATCATTAAAATCATCACTATTAGGTTTAAACGATAATTTCTGCCACCAGTTACTGAAAATATACTATATGTGGGGTTCTGGTTATGTTAGAAGTCGTACTGTTGATAAAGTTGGATTGATTCTGGTTGCTGATTTTTGAGGGTTGTTCTTGATTTTTTTATTGGGTTTATTGTTTTCGTTTTGAATCGGCATTTTCATTGGAGTTTTGAAATATATTTGTTTACTCGCACAATCAATATTGATATTATTGTGTCGGAGAAAATCAATTCCAAGAATGGTTTGTGTTGCGTCTGCCACTATAAAATTCCAAGTAAATGGTTCCTTTCTAGGAGTTGGAATATAAAATTCAAGTGTTCCTTCCGCTCCCATAATTTCGTATTTCAGAATAATTAGCTGCTTTTAACAGGACATTATTCTGGGATTTATTTTTCAGAAGGGATTGGAATTTCTGGGGTAATACTGTATATGTAGAATAATCACTGCCAGAATCAATGAGAAATTCTCCTACCGGTAAAGCTTCTACGTGAATATTACAAATATCACTACCACCGGTATTATTGTTTTCATTATTACTGTCAGAGTTACCTGGATTTCCACAACGTCGGTTTGGTAGATTGCGCCATGAGCAGGGCGGTCGGCACGTGGATGCTTCTCTGCCATAAGTGTAATGGTAGTAACAGCAGGCTCCATTTGGGTTGTATTCTCGAGATTGGGAGCGAGAATGTGAGCGCTGACGATGAGGTGTTGCTGAACGAGAACCAGAGCGTGATGAGTTGTATCGAGAAGGGAAACGATCTCCATTTCGGCGTGTTGAGAGGTCTCTTAGTTGCGTGTTTATCTGCGAAATTTGATCAGCGAGTGACTTCTGAGATTGGACAAGGATCTTTTGCGACTCTTGGAGCATGTTGATTTCAGTTCTGTTGAACCGTTTCACTGTATATGCGACATAAGAATCATAATTGCGATAGGATTCTCTTTGCTGAGTTCATCGATCATGTCGGCTTTCTTGTCGGGTAGCGAGTAGTTGGGATGTGAACTGTTCAGTTGCTGGAGGACTTCAGCCAGATCAGCCTTAGACAATAACTAAGCTACTAATTTATTTAAAAAAAGAAACAAATCGCTGGGTCACCAAATGTGAGAATTACTCACAGGATAAGAAAACAATTACTGTAGTTTACTATAGTTCACATTAATAATCATTCTTCATCGTTATGCATACTGTCCTTCAACCTCTAACTGCAAAGCTGTGTAACATACAATTATCTCCTACTACACAGCTGACTAATCAGTTGTGATTATAATTAATCAATATAATTAATCTGATTAAATTACATATAGGTTACTCTAACATGCAATAATTCAAAAGTTTGTTTATTAATTTTCCGGTGCTAAATATATTATTACAGTATAATTTTATGTTTGTAACTACTTTCGGGATACAGTAGGCTAATTGGTTGGCGGCAGATTTAAACTTCAACCGCCAGTTTTGCTATATGTTAAATTCAGGTTTTACCGTTTTACAACTAACAGTCTCGGTACTGTAGATGACCGTAAGGTCGAAATGTCATAAGACTTTATAATTTTGTTTTTTAATATTCATTAATTTTGGGCCGTAGGCTTATTCATTAACCCTTTATATTTAAAATAATTTTGACTTGAAACTCCTTCATTATTATTTACTATAACGGGAAGATAGACCCCTAGTTTATAGACCCCTAGTTTATAGACCCCTAGTTTATAGAGCCCTAGTTTATAGACCCCTAGTTTATAGACCCCTAGTTTATAGACCCCTAGTTTATAGACCCCTAGTTTATAGACCCCTAGTTTATAGACCCCTAGTTTATAGACCCATAGTTTATAGACCCCTAGTTTATAGACCCCTAGTTTATAGACCCCTAGTTTATAGACCCCTAGTTTATAGACCCCTAGTTTATAGACCCCTAGTTTATAGACCCATAGTTTATAGACCCCTAGTTTATAGACCCCTAGTTTATAGACCCCTAGTTTATAGACCCCTAGTTTATAGACCCCTAGTTTATAGACCCCTAGTTTATAGACCCCTAGTTTATAGACCCCTAGTTTATAGACCCCTAGTTTATAGACCCCTAGTTTATAGACCCCTAATTTCACCTTATAATAACTTTTACTTTTCATACATTATATTCAGCATCATTTGGGAAAATTTGGAGGGTGGGGGTCTATCGACGCAATTAAAACTCACCCCTTTCCAGTCGAAAATCGATGCAAATAACAACAGATGCATTCAACCGTCTCAAATCGGGTCAAATTTTCATTAGATGTTCGAGAATAGTAGACCTAATCACAACAACTTCGCTAACAATTAAAAATTTAAAATTATTTCTGAAAGCTCAGTAGGCATATTAATAGGCCACTAGTTGGAATACAGTGACTCCTTCGTATTCATGTTAACTATGAAAATACAATTCAAAATGCACGAGATATCTTTCAAAGTTGATATGGCAGTGTGAACTCTTGTTATCATGATAATTATACTTTCATAATGTTTTTCTGTTGTTATGGTTTTATTGTAATATTTAATATAAATGTACTATATGTTAGTATGTAATATAATAATGTAATATAATATTAATTTACAATTATTGCATACATTATTATATATTTTGATGTTTTTTATGTGTGCTATTGGACGATGGGTGGTCACCCGTGGTTGGGCAGTAGAGTTAAAAGGTATTACGTATATTGTCCTTAAACCATGTTGTTACACCATCTATCTTTCCTTATAACACTGCAGATCCGACAGTAAGGCCTCAGTAGGACTCAGCTACAATTACCCATATATAATATAAGTAGTATAGGATACATGTACCTCACATCGAGGTCACCCGTAGTCCATCATTACCGTCCATTTCTGGTACTCCATCCAATAAGAAGCCACCATTTCAACCTTTAGCAGTGGTCGTTATTATTTCAACCAATCAGATGTCAGCATTTCATCCGTAACAATGGTAACTTCTCAAGTTCCCTCATATTCCGCTAGAGGCGTTATTAGTCACCCATCGCTAGTACTCCGTCCAATCACCAACCTTTATTTTACAGGTGTTCGAGTGTCTACAGGTAACTTCTACTATTTTTCAAATCGCTATTTTTCAGCAACCAGTATTTTCATATTTACCAACCTTTATCTTACAGACGCTAGGGGTGTCTACAGGTAACTTCTACTATTTTTCAAATCGCTATTTTTCAGCAACCAGTATTTTCATATTCACCAACCTTTATTTTACAGGTGCTACGAGTGTCTACAGGTAACTTCTACTAATTTTCATCAGTAACTAAATTTAATTTTGCAATTTTTCAGATAACAAAATATTCAACCGGGTTCGAACTCGGGACTGTTATAACTCCTCACAACTCGTCACCCACTCTTCCACCCAACCTCGAGAGAAAAAGGCGATAATTATCCGAGTTATAACAAAATATTCAATCGATGATATGATATGATATTGTACTGTACAGTACGTAGCCTAACCTAACCATCCATTCGTATACCTACCGTAGCTATGATGGTTACTCTTCCTTTCACTTTTTTCTCTCCCTCTCTCTCTTTAGTGTTGTTTGTTATTGATTGATTGTTGTCAACTCAATGATTTCCTATCCACTCACCCGCTACTTGGCCACGTTGCTGTATCCTTGTGTTTTACTGCAATTCTCCACTCACTCTTCCATCCAACCTCGAGAGAAAAAGGCGATAAATATCTGAGTTATACCATAGTCATTGAATTCTTCATCTTCATCACTGGTAGCAGATGTTTATAAATAGCTTCTAGTTCCTTAACATAATTACTATAGCGTAGAATACATTAATTCGACTATTAATAATAATCGATTTCTTTTATCGATGTAACTGATCGATCAACTAAGTTGAATATAAGTTAGAATGATAGGGCTAGCATTGATTACGTTGCATCTGTTACACGTTACTGCTATTTCACTCTCTAACTCACGCTAATGTAATAAATTTAGCTGTACACGTTGCATCTGTTACACGAAGCAACTATATTCCTCACTGTAAGTCACTCTGCTGTATTAAAGCAACCATATAAACAGAAGTTTTACAATCTAATAATCATTTATTTAGTTTTTATTTTTCAAAATAGTTTTCATTCTAATTATGGATTTATTTAAAAAAACTTCAAGCAATACTTGGAAATTTACATTTAATAAATATACCTGTAGTATTGTTTATGGCAAGTACTTTATATTACTCTCAAGCGATAGCAATGTAACAACGTGCTTCTCTTACCAGGATACACTCTACCTTCTAGACGTCTTAGAAATATTATTCAACCGACAAAAGGAATCACCAGTTTCAAGAGGTAATATTTATCCTAATATAGAATTTACAAGAGGAAAGTTAAATATTTCTACCTGTGTTATTACTGAAAACGTATATATTCAGAAGCAAGGCAAATGTCAAATTCTAAACAAATCACTCATTAATTTATTGCTTCAGAGTAAGACAGAAATATTAGAATTGTTATCACCACCACTCGAAATAATAAATCAGTGTTCTGTTGTTAATTTAACCAACCCATCTTTTGTTGGTTTTGTAAGCAAATATAAAGGAGCGACTTATATGGGACTATGGGAGATTTCAGCTAGATATTCTGATGCTATTGGTCTTAGGTATTATAATGGGTTTAACTTAACAGCATCGGAAGTAAATTCATTGTGGTATGAATGGAATTATGAAATTAGTAACGAAGGTGTCTTTTCAGAGCTAGATACGGACGATAAAGCTTTATCTGACCGACTTAAAGTAAAAATAAATGTACAAGAAAAAAAAGTAATTATTACAGACAAGGAAAGCAAATATTTACAGTTACATTACGATAAAGACATACCATATATAGAGTTTCTCTACGATATGATGTTAAAGGTTTCATCAACTGATATAGCAGACGGTTTCGCGATTCTATATCCACCAACTTGGAAGTTTAAGGTTAATAAGTCATGTCCAGAAGTAGTTTCATCCACATTTAATCCAAAGACATACATCGAAGAGACATCGAGTGATAGAAAGCGCAGATCTACATCTCAAACATCTTCCATTCCCAACAATGATTCTATACCTACAAAGAAAATAAAAGTTACAAAAGCAAGTGAAGAGGTAGCAGATTACAATAAGGAACATATAAAAACAGTATCAGATTGATTTATTATTAACTAGAGACTTTTCTTTTTCAGTTTCACACTGACTTGTAAAGGTAACTTTTTATCACAAAGCGTGATTATTATAAAGTATTTGCATGTAAAGGTGACTTTATTGAGTAAATATTGGTGATAGTTTAATGTGAGCACTGGATTATGTATAAATCATTCGCATGTAAATACGTGAGTTTACACCACCATAATAAAACATTTGCATGTAAAACCTACTTTATCAATGAAAATTAAAAACGCATTAGACACATCTTGGTTTAGACTTGATTTTATTATAAAGAATTCAGTTGTAAAAGCAACTTTATTTATGATATTAGTTTCCAATGTAACTGTTATTTATGATTGGTTGGTATAAGTAGAAACTTGAAATATATATATAAAGAGCTCAACTGATTCAATCGAGCTCATTCTGAAAATATTAAATTAATTAAAGTTTAGATATTATATTTTATTTGTGTTGAGTAGCTTATGAATTTTTTTTGATTATATATATAACAATATTCATATTAATTTTAAATTGTTTTAGGATAATAAAGAGATGGATAAACAATTGAAATGTCCATTTTGTCCTCCTCAAATTTCTAAACGTAACTATTTACGCCACCTAAGGACGCATTTTGAAGGTTATTCTTGTTTTAAGTGTCACGTTTTCACACCTACAGAAGAAATATGTAAACGACATGAGTCAACTACGGGATGTAAAGAAATGAAGTTTTGCGTGTATGAAAAAACTTGCCCTACTTGTAATAAAGAGTATTTATATGAGAATTACTTACGTCACGACTGTCACCAACGTTATTATCATGTTAGACCACCACCACAACGGAACCAAAACAATACTATCGTATCTAGAAAAAGACTGAAATCTGGTCAAGGTTCATCAATTTTTAACATTGAACGAGCCGCACACGATAACCGTTTAGAAATCTATGTTTACAATCTTCCAAATGATGAAGATTTTCCTGATATTCATTCATCATTAATTAAAATTCTACCTCACATCCAAACTTTATTATTAGGAAAACTTAGCGAAATGAATGTACTTAGACCCTGGCTAGGTGTGAATATACTCATGTATCGATCACATTTTTCAGAGGGTGATCAAGAAGAAGCTTTCTATTTTAGTTCTTCAGGTGGTGCAGTTAATACCGTAGATTCACATGAAAGTTTTGACACATGGTTTGAGTATGTATTAGAAAAATTAATGCAAAAAATAGCCATATTTAACACTCGTGGCTCAGGATGGCGCGTTAAATCTTTATTAAGAGTGGAAATTAAAGTAGCTGAATCCAAGTGTAGGTCGTTACTATATAAGGGACACGGTTATATGGAGTTACCTAAGGCT
>JAUCBJ010002328.1:0-13717 GCA_032718475.1 Nemertoderma westbladi
TCCATATAACCGTGTCCCTTATATAGTAACGACCTACACTTGGATTCAGCTACTTTAATTTCCACTCTTAATAAAGATTTAACGCGCCATCCTGAGCCACGAGTGTTAAATATGGCTATTTTTTGCATTAATTTTTCTAATACATACTCAAACCATGTGTCAAAACTTTCATGTGAATCTACGGTATTAACTGCACCACCTGAAGAACTAAAATAGAAAGCTTCTTCTTGATCACCCTCTGAAAAATGTGATCGATACATGAGTATATTCACACCTAGCCAGGGTCTAAGTACATTCATTTCGCTAAGTTTTCCTAATAATAAAGTTTGGATGTGAGGTAGAATTTTAATTAATGATGAATGAATATCAGGAAAATCTTCATCATTTGGAAGATTGTAAACATAGATTTCTAAATGGTTATCGTGTGCGGCTCGTTCAATGTTAAAAATTGATGAACCTTGACCAGATTTCAGTCTTTTTCTAGATACGATAGTATTGTTTTGGTTCCGTTGTGGTGGTGGTCTAACATGATAATAACGTTGGTGACAGTCGTGACGTAAGTAATTCTCATATAAATACTCTTTATTACAAGTAGGGCAAGTTTTTTCATACACGCAAAACTTCATTTCTTTACATCCCGTAGTCGACTCATGTCGTTTACATATTTCTTCTGTAGGTGTGAAAACGTGACACTTAAAACAAGAATAACCTTCAAAATGCGTCCTTAGGTGGCGTAAATAGTTACGTTTAGAAATTTGAGGAGGACAAAATGGACATTTCAATTGTTTATCCATCTCTTTATTATCCTAAAACAATTTAAAATTAATATGAATATTGTTATATATATAATCAAAAAAAATTCATAAGCTACTCAACACAAATAAAATATAATATCTAAACTTTAATTAATTTAATATTTTCAGAATGAGCTCGATTGAATCAGTTGAGCTCTTTATATATATATTTCAAGTTTCTACTTATACCAACCAATCATAAATAACAGTTACATTGGAAACTAATATCATAAATAAAGTTGCTTTTACAACTGAATTCTTTATAATAAAATCAAGTCTAAACCAAGATGTGTCTAATGCGTTTTTAATTTTCATTGATAAAGTAGGTTTTACATGCAAATGTTTTATTATGGTGGTGTAAACTCACGCATTTACATGCAAATGATTTATACATAATCCAGTGCTCACATTAAACTATCACCAATATTTACTCAATAAAGTCACCTTTACATGCAAATACTTTATAATAATCACGCTTTGTGATAAAAAGTTACCTTTACAAGTCAGTGCGAAACTGAAAAAGAAAAGTCTCTAGTTAATAATAAATCAATCTGATACTGTTTTTATATGTTCCTTATTGTAATCTGCTACCTCTTCACTTGCTTTTGTAACTTTTATTTTCTTTGTAGGTATAGAATCATTGTTGGGAATGGAAGATGTTTGAGATGTAGATCTGCACTTTCTATCACTCGATGTCTCTTCGATGTATGTCTTTGGATTAAATGTGGATGAAACTACTTCTGGACATGACTTATTAACCTTAAACTTCCAAGTTGGTGGATATAGAATCGCGAAACCGTCTGCTATATCAGTTGATGAAACCTTTAACATCATATCGTAGAGAAACTCTATATATGGTATGTCTTTATCGTAATGTAACTGTAAATATTTGCTTTCCTTGTCTGTAATAATTACTTTTTTTTCTTGTACATTTATTTTTACTTTAAGTCGGTCAGATAAAGCTTTATCGTCCGTATCTAGCTCTGAAAAGACACCTTCGTTACTAATTTCATAATTCCATTCATACCACAATGAATTTACTTCCGATGCTGTTAAGTTAAACCCATTATAATACCTAAGACCAATAGCATCAGAATATCTAGCTGAAATCTCCCATAGTCCCATATAAGTCGCTCCTTTATATTTGCTTACAAAACCAACAAAAGATGGGTTGGTTAAATTAACAACAGAACACTGATTTATTATTTCGAGTGGTGGTGATAACAATTCTAATATTTCTGTCTTACTCTGAAGCAATAAATTAATGAGTGATTTGTTAAGAATTTGACATTTGCCTTGCTTCTGAATATATACGTTTTCAGTAATAACACAGGTGGAAATATTTAACTTTCCTCTTATAAATTCTATATTAGGATAAATATTACCTCTTGAAACTGGTGATTCCTTTTGTCGGTTGAATAATATTTCTAAGACGTCTAGAAGGTAGAGTGTATCCTGGTAAGAGAAGCACGTTGTTACATTGCTATCGCTTGAGAGTAATATAAAGTACTTGCCATAAACAATACTACAGGTATATTTATTAAATGTAAATTTCCAAGTATTGCTTGAAGTTTTTTTAAATAAATCCATAATTGGAATGAAAACTATTTTGAAAAATAAAAACTAAATAAATGATTATTAGATTGTAAAACTTCTGTTTATATGGTTGCTTTAATACAGCAGAGTGACTTACAGTGAGGAATATAGTTGCTTCGTGTAACAGATGCAACGTGTACAGCTAAATTTATTACATTAGCGTGAGTTAGAGAGTGAAATAGCAGTAACGTGTAACAGATGCAACGTAATCAATGCTAGCCCTATCATTCTAACTTATATTCAACTTAGTTGATCGATCAGTTACATCGATAAAAGAAATTGATTATTATTAATAGTCGAATTAATGTATTCTACGCTATAGTAATTATGTTAAGGAACTAGAAGCTATTTATAAACATCTGCTACCAGTGATGAAGATGAAGAATTCAATGACTATGGTATAACTCAGATATTTATCGCCTTTTTCTCTCGAGGTTGGATGGAAGAGTGAGTGGAGAATTGCAGTAAAACACAAGGATACAGCAACGTGGCCAAGTAGCGGGTGAGTGGATAGGAAATCATTGAGTTGACAACAATCAATCAATAACAAACAACACTAAAGAGAGAGAGGGAGAGAAAAAAGTGAAAGGAAGAGTAACCATCATAGCTACGGTAGGTATACGAATGGATGGTTAGGTTAGGCTACGTACTGTACAGTACAATATCATATCATATCATCGATTGAATATTTCGTTATAACTCGGATAAATATCGCCTTTTTCTCTCGAGGTTGGGTGGAAGAGTGGGTGACGAGTTGTGAGGAGTTATAACAGTCCCGAGTTTGAACCCGGTTGAATATTTTGTTATCTGAAAAATTGCAAAATTAAATTTAGTTACTGATGAAAATTAGTAGAAGTTACCTGTAGACACTCGTAGCACCTGTAAAATAAAGGTTGGTGAATATGAAAATACTGGTTGCTGAAAAATAGCGATTTGAAAAATAGTAGAAGTTACCTGTAGACACCCCTAGCATCTGTAAGATAAAGGTTGGTAAATATGAAAATACTGGTTGCTGAAAAATAGCGATTTGAAAAATAGTAGAAGTTACCTGTAGACACTCGAACACCTGTAAAATAAAGGTTGGTGATTGGACGGAGTACTAGCGATGGGTGACTAATAACGCCTCTAGCGGAATATGCGGGAACTTGAGAAGTTACCATGGTTACGGATGAAATGCTGACATCTGATTGGTTGAAATAATAACGACCACTGCGAAAGGTTGAAATTGTGGCTTCTTATTGGATGGAGTACCAGAAATGGACAGTAATGATGGACTACGGGTGACCTCGATGTGAGGTACATGTATCCTATACTACTCACCTCCAACAAGAATCTAATGGCCGTATTTGTAGCCGTCGTTCTTCTGAATTTAACTCACGAAATAGTCGACATCCCCTTAATTTATGACTAGTGTGTCGCTTTCCTATCTGCTCGCAGTAGTGACAACCGCTGAAGTCGGCAGTTAGTTGCTGTCTAGTCTGTTTAATCCCGATTGGTGCGGACACGTTATGACCGTCGGAAAATTGTCGGGTTTCTGTCGGTGTAGTGTAAGTGACCATCCTTGTGGATGTCATTTGTGGTTTTTGTCGGTTAGAAGACGGCAAGGTTATCCCCTCGGCTACAATATGTTGGTCAGTGTAGTTCGACCGAGTCTCCACCACTGCTTCCCTAGATATTAATAGGTAAACGTCTTCCAATCTCAAAAATCCACCTGTTTCTTCTCGCTGATATTCGATCTTTCTCCACTCCCTACGAAGTCAATGATGTAGTCATCCTATTATTTTCAATAGGACTGTAGGGGCGTTTCCGTAGTCAAGTTGTCCAATTGACCGTAAAGTCGTAATGGCGTTCTTAATTTCGTCAGCTAGTTTCAGTAAGTCTACAGGTTTAGTAATGGCTCCCCCTTTACAGAGTTCCTCTATTACCGACTTGGCCATACTTACCGTACCACCGTAAATCGAAGTTAAGCGATCGTAAGCTAATTCAAAGGCGTCTGGTACACCGACAAAGGTCTCTGCTAGACGTTTTGGTTCTCCCATCAGTGTTTGAAGCAGATAATTAAACTTGTCTCTCGATGTAAAAGCGCATGCTGCAATTTGAGATTCGATATAGTCCACAAATATGTGCCAATGTTTTGAATTTCCGGAGAACTTTGGTGGTTGCTGCACCGGTAGTCCTTGTCTGGCTGCGAATTTAGCTATCTCTTCTGCAACATTCAAAGTTTCGCATCCTTAGGTAGCAATAGAATTGATTTTCCCCTGTCCTGGACGTCCTTTCTTATACGAAATATTCCCTGAAGGTACCGCCCTTTGCGGATCCTTCGGGTGTCTGGTGTGTTCGAATTCCGTATTTCTCGAACTGTCGGTTTGAGCTTCCTCTAAGCGTTCCTCGATCTGGGCCAACTTGTTAACAACTGGTCGCATTAGGTCGGCGAATTGTTGCGTACTAATCGCGTCCGTTGGTTGTAACGCTTTCTGTGTTGGTGTATTTTGTGGAGGATCATTTATAAAGGAATTAGTTGAACGCTCGCGTTTGCATTCATCGGCCGCTCCTGTTCTAAACACCTCGCGTTCGGGATAATCCGATTCGCTTGAAGTACTACTATCACCTGGATACGGTGGCCGACGTGCTCGCGTCCGTTGTGTCGTCCGAATTCTAACACTTCGTTTCGAAACATCGTCTACTGGTCTCCGTTGTTCGGTAGGCTCACAAGTCTTCCTCAAAGTCGTAAATTGCGATGTAAACTGGTTAAGCGTCGCGTGTCTACTGGTCTCCGTTGTTCGGTAGGCTCACAAGTCTTCCTCGAAGTAGTAGGTTGCAATGTAAACTGAATCTGTGGTCGCGTGATGGCGTTTAAGTCTAAAGTCCTTGTCGGTCTAAACAAGGTTGGGTTTGCGTTGTGCGTGACAGGTTTGGGTGTCGAAGGTTGACTCACCTGTTTAGTCGTCATTAAAGTAGGTCCTGCCAATAAACTACTACGGTCCGTAATTGGCGGGTTACTTACCTTGACTTTCGGAATAGGCGATGACGTTGCTCTTGGCGGTATAAACTTATCCGGAATAACAAACCTGTGCTCCGTCGCATCACGGATAGGAGAAATATTACTACTACCCACAATCGAAACAGGTTCCTTTGTCGTAATTGGTGCAAACATAGGAGTTACTTGAGAAAATCATTGACATAATTCGTTAACTAGTTCTCGTCCTCGCTCAGGTGCTCCTAGACTTCCTTCCTTTATTCGTTCCTGAATTTGGCGATGCCTTACCTCTATCCGGTCTAGATCATGTCCGTCTCGAAATCTCATCGATCGATTGCGGGCTTTAAGATCCAGATCCTCCTTGGCGTTGGCTAATTCTCTCGCCTTCCTTTCGAGTTCGAAATGAAGTTTACACTCTTTCTTGCATTGTTCCGTTTGTTGTTGTTGCGCCTCGAACTCCGCTAGTCGTATAGCTGATTGAGCCTTTATTTGTCGTTTTTTCATTTCGGCTCTCGCTTCTGAAACTAACCTTTGTTGCTCTAACTCTGCCGCTTATCGCTCTAACTCAGCTGCTGCCGCTTGTCGCTCCAACTCAGCTGTTGCCACTCGTTGCGCTAACTCAGCTGCTGACAGTAGTAGAGGGAGAGGAGGGGGTGAATAGACCCAGCCAAAATAGGAATAGTGTGTCGACTAGAGAGGGGCGTAGAAGCGAAGTAGGATATAGTGAAGTAATAGGTGGCGAGTGGGGGGGGGGGGGGGGGGGGCTACGGACGCCCCACGACCAGAGATTAGTGGCGAGAGGGGGGGGGGGGGGCGGAGTACCTAAAATATTTACAGGTGTACACAGGAGGCCCAGCGTACGACATCGTGAGGCAGTATCAGGGCATCGAGGGTGGCTTCACGACTGCATGGCGGGCCCTGGACAGGGAATACGGACACCCAGCCATGATCATCCGGCAGACCTTAAGGGGAATAACATCGGGTGGCCTACAGGATAACCCTGTCAGCATAAAGACCTTCGCGAACAAGGTCGAGAAGTGCTAAAAATGCTAGACGCGCCATACGAACTCAACGCATTCTAATAATATCACCACGATAGCGCAGGCACTGCCGATCTGGCTGCGCAACAAATGGAGAAAGATTGCCTTCTCCACCCGGGAGAAGAAAGGTGCGGAACCGGGCCTAGAGGAAATGTCGAACTTCCTCAATTACAAAGCGGAGTTGATCACGGACCCAGTCTAGAGTGAAGATAGTCTGGGGAAAGGGCCAAAGACTGAATATAACAGGCCGAAACCAGAACATAATGCGGCAAATGCACTACCAAAACTTAGACAATCGCTGCCATATGCGGCAACACAGGGGACTGCAAGTCCACATGTAGCCGGGGGTAGGGCCACACCATGGAGTGGACAGGGGCAAAATAACAATGACGAATAAAATTAAAACAAGTATAGGCTACAGTGGATTATTATTATGGCTGACAAACACAGCACCATAAATATTAGTCATTGTCGGGTATCGATTACTCAAAATCACTTTGCTGAAGCAACTGAAGAACCGAGATGGGAGATAACCATGGTTCGGGGCCGCGGACGGGGACGCGGACAGGGCCGTCAAGGGGGACGCGGTTACAGACGCGTCGAGAGAGCGCCATACAGCGCGGCTCGGCGCGGGACATACAGCGCGGGACAGACAAAAAGCGCGGCACCTGGAAACGTCGCGGGAGTTCCGAATGGTGAGAAACGGGAGTGGCCGAAATCGCAGCCACAGATGTGGCCGATAAGGATAAGATGGACTGAAGTCACAAATGCGGCCAATACTGTAGTACTGAAATCCTATAAAGTATTGAATTTTTGTTATCGGTATGAAATTGTCCCCGGTTTCTATGTAGCTTCTGGTTGAATTGTCTTTATTTAAACGATAAACTAAAGACGAGGCCAAGTAGGATGGCGGTAACAACCATCTCCAGCAAAGATGAGGTCCTGGAGATGAGGATGGGACGGTGCGAGATAGTAGCGATAGCACCGGGATGTGACTATGGGGCAACCATCGACCCCATCCAGGTAATAGAATCAATCAACATTAATGCCAGGCGACCAACTAACATCGAAGTCGAACAATACAGATTCCTGGACAAAATCGATTTCTCAATACCGGAGGCAAGTCCCAGATAGACCATATCCTGTTTCGTAGGAAATACAGGAGCTCTATACAAGACTGTAATGCATTTACACTTCAACCCTTCTCCAGTGATCACCGCCTTATTGTGGCCAAGGTAAGACTTAGTCTGCGTGCTAGCAGAACAACGAAATCTGCCTTGCCACGGCATCAGTCATGCCGCGGCATGACTGGTCCTCTCTGTTGCAACAGCCAAGTGTGAGATCCAGCTTCACACTACAGCTGAGCAACAGGTATGAGGCTCTTGCCTCTGAGGTGGCAGATCACTGTGAGGGCTATACGGCCTTTACAGAAGCAGTTAAGTTAGCAGCTGCAGAAACAGTTCCTGTATACCCTCGAAACAGGAAAAGGGCCCCCTGGACTGACAACAAAATTCAGAAGTGCCGAAATGACCTTCATAAGGCGCAGAAAGAGTCCCGACTCAAGCAGACTACAGCGGCCAAGAATGCAGTTAAGGCTGCATCTAGGTCCCTGAACAGGCAGTACTCTGTTAATTTGGCACTTAGAAGGATAATTGAAGAATTATCAAAAAAGAAAGACAGGCGTCTGGCTGTTATCTTTGTTGACTTCTTCAAGGCCTTTGATTCAGTCTCTCGCTCACATATGTTCAGCATACTTTCATTATATGGGATTCCTGATCAGTATACGATGGTTCGACAACATTTGTGTCTACTGTTGACGGTGACACAGAACCATTTGAAGTGTTATGGGGTGTCCTCCAAGGAGACACACTTGCACCATTCTTGTTCATTATTGTGGTTGACTATGTTCTACGCATGTCCTTAGATCATTATAATGATGATGGGGTGATGATAACTCCACCTACTGGCTCCAGAAGTCGAGGAAATCCTGCCAAGTACCTAACTGATCTAGACTTTGCTGATGACTTAGGAGTACTCTCAGGATCATTAGAGGGAGCCCAACGGCTCCTCAGCTCATTATAACATGCTGCTTCTAGTGTTGGTTTTTTTATTAACTCCAGAAAGACCAAAATTCTGACAGTTAACTTTGAAAGTCCTCAGCAAGTCTCTGATCGGATGAGCATAAGCTCAAAGGATGGTATGCTTGAGCATGTGGACGACTTCTGTTACCTGGGATCATGGATCCGGAAGTCAGGTGAGGACCTTCGAATACGTAAGGGAAAGGCATATGCAGCCTTGAATAGACTTTCCAGGATTTGGAAGTCACCGAGAATTAATCGGAAACTTAAGGTCCGATTATTTAGAGCAGCAGTAGTTCCAGTACTCCTCTACGGGAGTCCATGCTGGGCTCTAACTGCTGAGGACACCAAATCTCTGGATGGCACATTCACAAGAATGCTACGCCGGGTTCATTGTGTCAATCAAGTACAATGCACACATCTCCAACGAGACACTATATAACATTGGAGGTGTCTCATTGGTTCCCCCAAGCTTGACACTAGAACAAAATCGCCTCCGCTTTGCAGGACATTGCTTTCGCCGTGAGGACCAGCCAGTGCATAATCTTGTACTTTGGCAGCCTCATGGAGTGAATAAGCATGGTGGACAGCCCATGACTTTCTTGAGACGCATCTTAAAGGACACTGGCCTTAAAGATGCGGATGATCTAGCAAATGTCATGGGAGATAGGGAGTTGTGGCGGTGCAATTTTGTTGACAAGCCGGCACAGCATTCTTAAAAATGCAGCTGCAATGCAGCATGCCGATCCTAGTAGTAGTCAAGATGTGGTGTACTGGAATGACCTTTGCCATGGCTGTTTTAATGGATCTTATCAGTCTCTCCCAGACTCCGCCTCTCCATGGACTATCTGGAGGATTAAACTTCCAAACAATCTTGTAAGGACGTAGTTTGTTTGAGATTTGATCATGATCTAACTTCTTAAAGGCTCTTGCAATTTCATTTCAAGCACCAACAAAGTTTGTACCTTGGTCTGAGTACAAGCATTTTACTAATCCGCGTCTAGCAATAAATCGCCGTAGTGATAGTATAAAAGCGTTGGTTGAAAGATCAATCACACGTTCAATATGAACTGCCCTACTGGACATGCATGTGAAAATCAGTCCACAACGTTTTACTAGTATACGTCCACGTTTCGAATGTATGGGACCAAAGCAGTCAATTCCAGTCTCTGTGAAAGGTGGTCTGAATGCTTGTAGTCGTGCTTGTGGAAGTTCACTCATTTCTTGGGTACTTATTCTAGAATGTACCTTTTTACAAATAATACACATACGCGTAACTGAACTTAACGCTTTACTGTGTCTAATTAATACAAATCTTGTACGTAAGTAGGAAAGACAGTGGTGTCTTCCCGCGTGCTTAAGATGTAAGTGTGCGTCCAGTATCATTGCATGTTGTAATTCGTGATGTTGCGGTATTATTATTGGGTACCTAAAATCAGTATTAAAGTCAATGTTTTGAAGCCGAGATTTATGGCAAATTAAGCCATTGTATATTATCGGACTCCAACTCAACATTGGTGACGACTTGATTGGTTGACCTTGACTTATAGATGTGAATTCGCATGCGAAATATCGCAATTTGTAATGGCGAATTAATTTAATTTCACATCTGTCAATCTCAGTCAATGTAAGTCGACGTGCAAAGTCGCGTTTGCCTTTAACGTATTGTACAAAACGTACAATCCACGCTAATTTTCGGCACGCGTTTGTCCAAGAATCTGCAAAGTTTACAATACGGTCGACATAAGTATTTATGACGTCATCAGGTAAGTCAATGGTAAGTTTAGAAGGTTTTGTTTTACTAGATGGGCCCACGGGTCCGCCGGTAGGTATTCCCTTATTGACTGTTGATCCGTCCGGGTCTACGAGTAATTTTTCCTTCTTCGCTTTTTTACCTTGATTGTTGGTACTTTGTGAGTCGATCCTTAATAGTGGTTTAAATTCTATGGGATCACTGGGTTTTGGTAAACTTATTTTTGTGCCGATATTAATCCCAGGTCTCACCGTAGGTTGTAATGTTGGTATGTCTCTTGAGCGCAAAGTAACGCCTGTATTTACATCTGTATAGGTAATACCCACATCTGTAATACATGAAGTTTCGCTGTACTTATGTGGACGTCAGGAAGGTATCCATAATAGTGGGAATGGATTGCCCGATGGCCCACGAGAGGATACAGACGGTCTTCGGCGAAGACAAACAGCATGATCCGATGGCAGTTCTAACACCATTCGGATGGACGCTAAGTAGCCCAATCAAAACCAAAATTCCATTTAGGATGTCGGAGACATCAGGGTGCATGTTCGCGGGAACTATAATGGAGATGGAAGACAAAGGAGCTGAGGAGCAGCTTAAGAGACTGTTGAAGCAGGACTTTGAGGGACTAAAGGAGACCGGGGTCGGAACCTCGGTAGAGGATAAGCAAGCAATACAGAGTGTGAAGGAGTCGATGAGATGCGACGAGGGGCGGTACACCATAGGCATGGTGTGGAAACAGCCAAAACTACCGCTACCCGAGAACAAGGGGATGGTACTCACGAGGCTTCGCAAGCTGAAGCAAACGCTGAAACGAAGCCCCAAAAAGGATGAGTACATCCATACGACGATATAGAAGTACGTCGAGAAAGGATGGGCTGTGGAGTTGCTGGTCGATGAACCGAACATGGACAGGACCTACTACCTGCCACTTCATGTGGCCTTAGACCCAAAGAAGGGTAAACTGCGGATGGTGGTTGATGCATCGGCTAAGACCAATGGCAAGAGCCTGAACGACTATCTGCTGGAGGGCCCCAATATCTTCAACTCGGGGATTGAGGTCTTGTTTGAGATTTAGGAATGGGAGGCACGCCTTCACGTGCGACATAGAAGGCATGTTTAACCAAGTCCGTGTGATGGAGGAGGACAGCGACAGCCAGCGCTTCCTATGGTATAACGGCGATGAGGAGCCATCGACAATACCGATGTATAAGATGGTGGTGCAGAACATGGGGGCCAAGTCATCAAATCGCCATACAAATTATGTGAATTTATTTCATTATGTTACGTGTTTTATTAGTTTAGAAAATGTAATTAAAACGTTGTGTCTGTTAATTTTACTTAATTAAACTTACTTGTTGTAGTTGTACTTACTTAATAACAAAACGAGGGCCGTAAAAGCTTTTATTCTTTAAATTGTTACTTTTTGATACGAATATCCCCCAAAATTGGGAGAAAAAGAAGCACTTTTTTCCCAGGGAAAAAAGTATCCAATATGATTTCATTGAATTTACTTTTTTTCCCAGTGAAAAAAGTAATGTGAAAATATTTTTTCTTAAAATAATTTCTTAAATTTTATTACATGCATATACTCAAAAGTTATTGCAACTTTAGTGTCTGGAAAATGTACTTCAAAACGGATGTCAATATCAACCCTTTAAGCTCGCTGGCGCTGCAGTAATAAAATACATACCTCGAGAATAGTGAAAAAAGTTATACATTTTCCCCCAGTATTTTATAATAAATAATATTTTCATATTACATAATAGCAGATTTTGTGAATCAGTAATCTTTAATGAGAGGGGGGGGGGGGGGGGGGGGGGGGGGGGGTGTAGTGATTACTGGTACAGAATTTAGATTCTACCTGTCAGTTGAAAATATTTGATTGAATTTCCCGCCTTTTTATTTTGACCATTACGGGGCATGACAATCATCATGACACTTACACACATCATGACACGCACACACACCCAATGACATGCACACACATATCATGACACGCACACACATATCATGACACGCACACATGACACGCACACATATCATGACACGCACACATGACACGCACACATATCATGACACGCACACACATATCATGACACGCACACACACCCAATGACACGCACACACATATCATGACACGCACAAACATTCCAAAATGTAAATATAAAGCACAGTTGCGACACACATTGTGTGTGTGAAATGATGACCGCTATGGGCTTCCGTAAACATCAGATGATCTATAGAGCTTCTTTAACAACCAAACATCTGCAATCAATCATCAACTCTGGGCTGAATTTTGTACGACCAGCCAAAAGGAAATTGAGTGAGATTTTTGAATTAAGTTTCTTTGCCAATCACCCTGCTACGTAAAATATCATCGCATTGTTTTTGTTTTGGCTGAAGGTATTATCAGCAAACAGAATAAGGTGATTCACTGGGGGGTTGGAAGATAAAAAAAAACGGTGCTATAAACTTATTACTGAGTCTGCACCTTTTCCTGGAAAATCTGCTTCAGCGATTAAGGGGGGGGGGGGGGGGGGGGTACCAACCCAGGAGAGTTATTTTTTAAACAGCTCTAACTTCGTGTTGTAGGTGAATATCACTCATGTGGTGTTCAGCCAACGTGGGGAAGGCCAAAGAGCAACAAAAATTGAAATTTGGGTCCCTCTAGCGGCGAGTGGCAGAATCAAATATTTCACTAAAAACACTACTAGTCCCAATGATGCAAACAATATGCACCAGAATGCAAAGAGACGGAAGTACGAAATCTTTCAAATGAAAGTATAGTGTGTTTATTATAATTTATTTAAGTATAGTGCAATTTGACTATTTTCGCTGATTAAATTAATATTCACTTTATAGATTAAAAAAAAACTAGTCCCTTAATATTTATCCATTTTTTTAAACCAATTTCTTTGACTCAGCCAGACTCAGTCAGAGCAGGACTACAAAAATTATCCAGCCGATTTTTAAAATTTTAAAATTTTAAGTAAATTAATTAATTAAAATTAATTAAATTAATTAAAATTTTAAATAATATTTTAAAAAAAATTTTTCAAAAAAGTGCTGGATAATTTTGCAATATGTTCAAAAAACCTTTCAAACGAGCCATAAATTATCGAATTTGGGTGAAAATCGGCGGAGGAGTAGTATTTTGAAAAATGGAAATATTGTGAAATGTAAACGAGATAATTTGCTTTAAAGTTTACCTTCCCACTCAAACCTGACTGTCTGTAGTTTGTTAATCAGTCAGATGTTTGACACTATGACTTCATACCAACTCATTAAAATTATCAACATGTCGGTTTTCAGGATCGGTGATTTCATTTCTGATGTCAGTTTTAATGTTTGGAGGTATCTAATATGTCTGTCTGACAATTTATCTGTCTGTCTGTCTTCTGAATTTTGACGGACAAACTGATAGACGGAAAGTCAGCAATAACTCGAGAACTAAAAAAGATCTCGTCAAACCGTTT
>JAUCBJ010002329.1:0-49637 GCA_032718475.1 Nemertoderma westbladi
CAGTCAGCCAGCCAGTCAGCCAGTCAGTCAGTCAACAATTCTTACAGTAATCAAGTCTAACGACTTGCTAACTAGAGACGGCGTCAAGACGCCGTTAAGCAAGTCGGAAGTCATCAATCAAATATAAATTCCCTCAACAATGTTTACCTATGGTCAGAATGGAAGGGCTATTTACCTATGGTCAGAGAGAGATCCCACTCTGTAATTTGGCAATTGCTCAAATTCATTCAGTTGAATGGCACAGTAGAGTGAACTAAACTAAATTCCCTCAACAATGTTTGGCTATGGTCTGAAAGAACTAACAGTCATTCAGCTTGCACAATGTCAATCACCTACAGTATAAAACATTTAGAATGCCACAGTGTGTATCCTGATACAGATAATAAGCAGTGATATATATATTTCAAACTATAATGTTAGTGTTAGCCTTACACAGTATCAGTATGAGGCTGAGTAAACATTCCACCTTATAAGCATACTGCCTCCACAGAATTAATGTTGGCCGAAAGATTTAAAAATAAAACAATTATTATTATAAATACAGTGCAATCCAATAGTACCCAACACACTGTGTAACTAACAGTCAATCAGCTTACACGTCAATTAACATAGAAGAGAGAGTAACCTTGTAGATCGCCATAGAAAGCATTGGGAAGAGTTATTCAGCTGAGGCTGTAATAGCCGGCTAACCCAGTGAATGATTATAAAGTTGGCACTGTATGTACTTCCTTGTTAGGTGGCTCCCTATAGAATAGCAAACCAACCAGTTGATGTTTGTTTGCAGAGAGTGGTTGGTAGGGCCTAAACAAACAGTATGGGTGTACTAAGTACAATAATCTTGGCAACCTCATCGATTTATACTAAGCCTTGTGTAGAAATGCATTACATAAGCCATTTTTCATCAGGACACCAGCTGTCATGGGTGTTATTTTACCATTGCGCCTATGGCGTTTTTTTCGTTTATCTCTATTTTTCGAGCCCAGAGGCTATGGACGGAGTAGCCGATCATGCCAGGGACCTTAGAATCGCGGTATCTAGATGCTGTGAAAATTTCATCAAAATCGTTAGAGTAGTTTTGGCTGTAGATCAGCCAGCTCAGTCCAGCCAGTCAGCCAGTCAGTCAGCAACAATTCTTACAGTAATCAAGTCTAACGACTTGCTAACTAGAGACGGCGTCAAGACGCCGTTAAGCAAGTCGGAAGTCATCAATCAAATATAAATTCCCTCAACAATGTTTACCTATGGTCAGAATGGAAGGGCTATTTACCTATGGTCAGAGAGAGATCCCACTCTGTAATTTGGCAATTGCTCAAATTCATTCAGTTGAATGGCACAGTAGAGTGAACTAAACTAAATTCCCTCAACAATGTTTGGCTATGGTCTGAAAGAACTAACAGTCATTCAGCTTGCACAATGTCAATCACCTACAGTATAAAACATTTAGAATGCCACAGTGTGTATCCTGATACAGATAATAAGCAGTGATATATATATTTCAAACTATAATGTTAGTGTTAGCCTTACACAGTATCAGTATGAGGCTGAGTAAACATTCCACCTTATAAGCATACTGCCTCCACAGAATTAATGTTGGCCGAAAGATTTAAAAATAAAACAATTATTATTATAAATACAGTGCAATCCAATAGTACCCAACACACTGTGTAACTAACAGTCAATCAGCTTACACGTCAATTAACATAGAAGAGAGAGTAACCTTGTAGATCGCCATAGAAAGCATTGGGAAGAGTTATTCAGCTGAGGCTGTAATAGCCGGCTAACCCAGTGAATGATTATAAAGTTGGCACTGTATGTACTTCCTTGTTAGGTGGCTCCCTATAGAATAGCAAACCAACCAGTTGATGTTTGTTTGCACAGAGTGGTTGGTAGGGCCTAAACAAACAGTATGGGTGTACTAAGTATAATACTCTTGGCAACCTCATCGATTTATTACTAAGCCTTGTGTAGAATTGCATTACATAAGCCATTTTTCATCAGGACACCAGCTGTCATGGGTGTTATTTTACCATTGCGCCTATGGCGTTTTTTTCGTTTATCTCTATTTTTCGAGCCCAGAGGCTATGGACGGAGTAGCCGATCATGCCAGGGACCTTAGAATCGCGGTATCTAGATGCTGTGAAAATTTCATCAAAATCGTTAGAGTAGTTTTGGCTGTAGATCAGCCAGCCAGCCAGTCAGTCAGTCAGCCAGCCAGCCAGTCAGTCAACAATTCTTACAGTAATCAAGTCTAACGACTTGCTAATTATGCATTGTACTTACGTGGGAAATTTCAAATCCAAAGTTATAGCAAACTCAATTAATTCGAATTAAAAAAAACTTCTGAAATATTTTACAACATGATGTATGCAACGCGTTTGTGATATTGAGAGGTGTTCATCCTTTATATAGTAACAATTTTAGGGGGTGTGTCCGTATTAAATAGATGTAATCGTTGAACTTTAGGGGGCGTATCCGTATTGAATATATACAACGGTCTCATTGTGCCAAATATTCATCCAGATTATTAGCTGTCCAATCAATGGACAGCCAATAACATGTAATATACAACATGTGTACAAGTAATACAGTTTCGGTAGGTGCTAAAATGCACAACGAGAAACAATGAGCAACAATGAGCAACAACGAGCAATAATGAGCAACAACGAGCAACAACGAGCGACAATGACCAACAACGAGCAACAATGAGCAACAATTAGAAACAACGAGCAACAATTAGAAACAACGAGCAACAACGAGCAACAATGAGCAACAATGAGCAACACCGAGCAATAATGAGCACCAACGAGCAACAATGAGAAACAACAAGCAACAATGACCAACAACGAGCAACAATGAGCAACAATTAGAAACAACGAGCAACAATGAGCAACAATTAGAAACAACGAGCAACAATGAGCAACAATTAGAAACAACGAGCAACAATGAGCAACAATGAGAAACAACGAGCAATAATGAGCAACAACGAGCAACAATGAGCAACAATGAGCAACAATTAGAAACAACGAGCAACAATGAGCAACAATTAGAAACAACGAGCAACAATGAGCAACAACGAGCAATAATGAGCAACAACGAGCAACAATGAGCAACAACGAGCGATAATGAGCAACAACTAGCAACAATGACCAACAACGAGCAACAATGAGCAAAAATTAGAAACACCGAGCAACAATGAGCAACAATTAGAAACAACGAGCAACAATGAGCAACAATGAGCAACAGCGAGCAATAATGAGCACCAACGAGCAACAACGAGCAACAATGACCAACAACGAGCAACAATGAGTTATCAAGCAAGCTAAACACTACTGGCTAAGAAAGTGGGTATATATATATAAAATATATATTGCCAGCTTTTCGGCCTGGTGTTCCATTTTTTTCGAAATAATCCCGAATTCTCTGGGTTGGGAATTTATTTATCAAACATATATAAAGGACCCCCTTGGAAATAAGCTGCAAAGCTTTAGGGGTAATCCTATATGTTATGTTGGACAATACCTTTATACCGGTACATTGTTTGGTGTATTTGTTATTGTTTTTACATAATGTATAAATAAATCTATCTATCTATATATTCGGGATAATACTGTATAAGTATAATGAATGTATCTGTGTAATCTGTATAGTGGTGAACTCTAGTTACTTTATTATATTTACTGTTATTGTAGTAACTGCCACTTATTGTAGTTGCTGTTTATCACTGTTTATTATTTTTGCTAGTTGTGCTTATTGTTCGTAATTGTTGCTCGTTATTGTACTTTATTATTGCTCGTTGTTGTTCATTGTTTCTCATCGTTGCTCGTTATGTTGCTCATTACAGCTCGTTGTTGTTCGTTGTTGCTCATTGTAGTCTGTTGTTGATCATTGTTGCACGTTGTTGCTCATTGTTGCTCGTTATTGTACTTTAGTATTGCTCATTATTGCTCGTTATTGCACTTTATTATTGCTCATTGTTGCTCGTTGTTGCTCATTGTTGTCCGTTGTTGCTCATTGTTGCTCGTTGGTGCTCGTTGTTGTTCATTGTTGCTCGTTGTTGTACTTTATTATTGCTCGTTGTTGCTCATTGTTGGTCGTTGTTGCTCGTTGTTGTAATTTATTATTGCTCGTTGTTGCTCATTGCTGCTCATTGTTGCTCGTTGTTGTACTTTAGTATTGCTCGTTGTTGCTCATTGTTGGTCATTATTGCTCGTTGTTGTACTTTATTATTGCTCGTTGTTTTTCATTGTGCTCGTTGTTGCTCATTGTTGCGCGTTGTTGCTAATTGTTGCTCATTGTTGTCTGTTGTTGCTCATTGTTGCTCGTTGTTGTTAATTGTTGCTCGTTATTGTACTTTATTATTGCTCGTTGTTGCTCATTGTTGGTCGTTGTTGATCATTTGTTGGTCTTTGTGGCTCGTTGTTGTACTTTATTATTTCTCGTTGTTTCTCATTGTGCTCGTTGTTGCTCATTGGTGCTCATTATTGCTCGTTGTTGCTCATTGTTGCTCATTGTTGTCCGTGGTTGCTCATTGTTTCTCGCTGTTGCTAATTGTTGCTCGTTATTGTACTTTATTATTACTCGTTGTTTCTAATTGTTGCACGTTGTTGCTCGATGTTGCTCATTATTGCTCGTTGTTGTTCATTGTTGCTCGTTGTTTCTAATTGTTGCTCGTTATTGCTCATTGTTGCTCATTGTTGTCCGTTGTTGATCATTGTTGCTCGTTGTTGCTAATTGTTGCTCGTTTTTGTACTTTATTATTACTCGTTGTTGCTCGTTGTTGCTAATTGTTGCTCGTTTTTGTACTTTATTATTACTCGTTGTTGCTAATTGTTGCTCGTTGTTTCTCATTGTGCTCGTTGTTGCTAATTGTTGCTCGTTGTTGCTCATTGTTGTCCGTTGTTGCTCGTTGTTGCTAATTGTTGCTCGTTATTGCACTTTATTATTGCTCGTTGTTGCTCATTGTTGCTCGTTGTTGCTCGTTGTTGCACATTGTTGCTCATTATTGCTCATTGTTGCTCATTGTTGTCCGTGGTTGCTCATTGTTGTCCGTGGTTGCTCATTGTTGCTCGTTGTTGCTCATTATTGTTCGTTGTTGCTCATTGTTGCCCGTTGTTTCTAATTGTTGATCATTGTTGCGCATGTTGTCCGTTGTTGCTCATTGTTGCTAATTGTTGCACGTTTTTGTACTTTATTATTACTCGTTGTTGCTAATTGTTGCTCGTTGTTGCTCATTGTTGCTCGTTGTTGCTCATTGGTGCTCGTTGTTGCTCATTGTTGCTCGTTGTTGCTAATTGTTGCTCTTTATGGTACTTTATTATTGCTCGTTGTTGCTCATTGTTGCTCGTTGTTGCTCATTGGTGCTCGTTGTTGCTCATTGTTGCTCTTTATGGTACTTTATTATTGCTCGTTGTTGCTCATTGTTGTCCGTTGTTGCTCATTGTTGCTCGTTGTTGTACTTTATTATTGGTCGTTGTTGCTCATTGTTGCTCGTCTATGCTCATTGGTGCTCATTATTGTCCCTTGTTGCTCATTGTTGCTCGTTGTTGCTCATTGTTGCTCTTTGTAGCTCATTGTTGCTCATTGTTGCCCGTTGTTGATCATTGTTGCTCATTGTTGATCATCGTTGCTCATTGTTGGTCATCGTTGCTCATTATTGCTGGTTGTTGCTCATTTTTTCGCATTGTTGCTCGTTATTGTACTTTATTATTACTCGTTGTTGCTCGTTGTTTCTCGTTGTTGCTCATTCTTGCTCGTTGTTGCTCATTGTTGTTCGTTGTTGTACTTTATTATTGCTCGATGTTGCTCGGTGTTGTACTTTATTATTGCTCGTTGGTGCTCATTGTTGATCCTTGTTGTTCATTGTTGCTCGTTGTTGTTCATTGTTGCTCGTTGTTGGTCATCGTTGCTCATTGTTGTTCGTTGTTGTACTTTATTATTGCTCGATGTTGCTCGGTGTTGTACTTTATTATTGCTCGTTGGTGCTCATTGTTGCTCCTTGTTGTTCATTGTTGCTCGTTGTTGGTCATCGTTGCTCATTGTTGCTCGTTGTTGTACTTGATTATTGCTCATTGTTGCTCGTTGTTTCTCGTTGTTGTTCGTTTTTGCTCATTGTTGGTCATTGTTGCTCGTTGTGCTTTTTAGCACCTACCGTTTCTGTTTCGGGTCTAGGCCTACAACAACTACATGCATATGTATCATATAAATTAAGTAAGGAATATGCGTTGTCAGGAAACTAGATAGTTAGCAGTCTTAGGTGTTAGCCAAAGTGAAGGTGATATTTTTTACCGGCAGTGCGGTACCATCTTCATGAAATAATATAGGTTTCTTCTATGTTGGGTGTATGCTCTTAAATTAATCATCCTATGGATCAATTTAAATGTATTGTTCAATATTATTAGTCAAAGAGTCATAATATTTGATATAGTATTATTTAAACTAAACAATGTTTTTTTTTACAAATGTAGGTAAACTTTGTAATCTTGTGTCGCATTGTCCAAGTGGATAGAGCGCCTGAACCGCTTTCTCAATAGTTTTAGGCGGGAATGGCGACGCAAATTCAAATCTGACTATAAGGTAGAAACTTCGGATTGTTGTGTCCATAAGCAATAAATAAACATTCAGGGGACCTTCGCGCAGCACAAGACTCGGCTAACCCGAGAAAGCTGTATCCGAGTACTCAAAATTTGGTCTACTACATCGTTAGCTTGTCTCTACCAGTTCTATTTAAGCAATGATCGTAGGTCACTACTCCAACTTTCAGATGAATATGATTGGTTCTATATTACAGCTAAGTTTTTTACGTTTCTGTCAATTCACCCCTAGCGGCAGAAAGAGGAACTGTAGAAGTCTGTACTTGTTTAGAATTTCTAATTCAGCAATGCTCATAGGTCACTCCTACCAAATTTCAGATGAATCTGATTGCTGATATTTCATCAAAGATTGACCGACTTATTAGCTTTCAAACATTTCCGACAACAACGCCGACGACGACGGACGGTTCACAAATTGTACCGCTATGCTAAGGCTCACCTGGACTTCGTGGCTCGCCCCACACTTTAGACATTAGTGCGCACGCAAACCCAGTGGTACAGTACTGTCAACCAACGCTCTAACATTTCCTTTAACATTCACTTTATATCACTCGATTTACTTTACCTCACTCGCTTTACCCGCCTTTAATCGATTTCTCTCTCTCTCTCCCTGTCTCTCTCTCACTCTCTCTCTCTCTCTCACTCTGTGTTAATTACTTCACTTTCTTACTAACTCCGATCGCAAGTTGTTAGTGCTAGTACTTGACCTCACCCTCTCAATTACTTTCACTTTCTTACTAACTCCACACGTGAGTTGATTGTGGTAGTACTTGACCTCACCCTCTCAATTACTTTCACTTTCTTACTAACTCCACACGTGAGTTGATTGTGGTAGTACTTGACCTCACCCTCTCAATTACTTTCACTTTCTTACTAACTCCACCCACACGTGAGTTGATTGTGCTAGTACGTGACACCCTGCCCTCTCTTATTTTCGCCTCGGTTATGTATTTATCGTTTTGTCCCAAAATTGTAATACTCACTTCGTCTCCAAATTATGTCATTGTTGTCACCGGTATTTTAATCAAAAGGTACGCATGTTTGCATATTTGTACACACACATATCGAAAAACTAGACTTTCATTCCCGTAGATTGACCAGTCTATCTATAGCAGAAACTAACAAAATTCCTTGACTTGGTGCGGCACCCTCAATATAATCTGACCATTTAAATTATCAAAATACGTACTACACACCCATCCATCTTACTAACATAATCATTCGTACAGTACGTGGACTCGGGTTACAGCGGGATTCCACATTTCATTCATATAATAAACCCCCCAAGTCTTGTCTTACTAACATGATCATTTTGTACAGTACGTGGACTCGGGTTGCAGCGAGATTCCACTTATCATTCACTTAACAAGCCCCCCCTCAGTCCCACTAACATTATCAAGTACTGTAAGTGGCCCCAGGTTAAAGCGGGCTGCCACATGTTCACTCATGTAACCACCCCCCTCTCGATATATACTGACATTATATTATATAATCATTAATAATAACCCTTCACAACGCCCATCAACCTCAAACAGAATTATTGAATCTCTGCACATTCATTGGTCGAATCTACTAATTTGTTAGCCCTAGTATGCCCGTCATGTTGTGTTACATCAATGCAAACCTCATGTTTTAGGCCTGACCCCCTCCATTCAGCATCTTGACCTCCTGTTATCACCTCGCGATGTAATAATTTACCTTTATATACTTCATTCTGGGCAATTTCGTCAGTCTTCCTATTTTCTCCACCGGTTGTCACAAATTGTTTTTTACCGCTCGCTCGCTTCCGCGTCCGCTCGTTCGTTCGCTCGCTCCCCGTCCGCTCGTTTGCTCGCCTTTTCATTCGTCCCATTTCATTTACTTTGATAACACTTTATTTCTGCTGATATTTGTAACCACATACACTCGAAGTAAATGTTTCATTCATTTCCCCTCCCCTTATTTTATCAACATTTTTACTACGTTATCGAAATATATTATGTTATTTATTAGTGCTTTTATTGTCCTCATTTCATTATCATAACTGCCCGTGATTTGTAAATACAAAACGATTGAATGCGAGCGCGTTAATAAAGAAACTCAATTTTGCAACCGAAACCTCCCTTGAGTGTCCCAATGATAGACACTTTCAGTAAAAAACAATTTCTTTTCCACCGGCATCTTAGTTCTGTAGTTTTAGTGCTTAGGGCGTTTTCAAACTGTTGTAGCCTAGTGCCTAGCAGCCTAGGGTTTTGACAGTGGACCTATTACAGTATTAGTGTAACTGGGCCTATATATATTATAACAATCAAGTTATTCATATATTACTAGGATATTACATTCTTATACTGTATATACTACATACATACAAATCTGTTTAGTAACTAACGTAAAACTCGCAAATATTAATTTCACAAGAATGTCAAGCGCTAAAATGAATGTAAGTTATTATTCAACAAAACCATTAATTCGTTTACTTTAAGAAAAATACCTATAGAAATAAACTATAAAGAATTTAATAAACCATTTACTTTATATATAAACCATTTACTTTATATATTACTTTATTTATAAACCATTTACTTTATATATAAACCATTTACTTTATATATTACTATATTTATATACCATATACATAATAATATATTTATAAAAATATGAATCGCATGACTTTCTTGTAAGTATTGGAACCGCCATCTCCGGAATGTGTCAAGACGGCGGCCTTTGGGATCATTTTTAAACAATTCATAAATCGAAAAAAATAAAAAATACCAGTCCGGTGTCATACTGCAGGCACATCTGCAAATATCAAAAATCTTATCCGGTTAAATAAAGTTCGCCAAAAATAGTTCGCCAAAAATAGTTCGTCAAAAATAGTTCGCCAAAAATAGTTCGCCAGAAATAGTTTCTCAAAAATAGTTCGCCTGAAATAGTTTCTCAAAAATAGTTCGCCAGAAATAGTACGCCAAAAATAGTTCGCCAAAAAATAATAAGTGGCCATCAAAGAGTTATTCAAGAGTTGTTGGGCCGATTACATGTAATATTAACTAATAATTATATGAACAAACTCCACCAAAACAATAAATGGGTTAATATTCCAATAGCTGATATATCGATATTATAGAGCAGAAAATAATATTAATAATAATAAAATAAAGCAAATTAAATGTGCGTAAATATATACCAATAAATAATAATGTAACATTCAAAATAATAATATTAATAATTATTAACACGGTAAATATTATACCCGTGGAAATAAAGTAGGTAGGTAGTGACGTTAAAGATAAATAATGTGGGTGAGTACAATATTTCTATAAAAATTGTGGTTATTTTGTTTTTAACCATTTACGAAGAATCGGTTATCCGTAATTAAAAGACCATTCCTGTAGTGTATTGTGTAGAGCAGTCTGGTGTAAGGATTGGGAATACGCCCCCCCCCCCCCCCCCCTGTTCCTACTGGTGTAAGGATTGGGAATACACCCCCCTACTGGTGTAAGGATTGGGAATACGGGAATACGGGCCCCTGGAAAGGAATTATTTAATATTAATAATTTCCGATTCTCTACTATAAACTAACTAAATGAACACAAATCTCTACGACATTTTAATATTTACAACAGTAACCCCGGCAACCCCAACCTGACGTATCAACTCTTTCAGACTGCTAACGAGTCCTTCCAGCTGAGTGACCTCGGCTCTCAGCGACTCGTTGCGCTCTTCCACTTGCTCCAACCCTCTCGCCGCTTCCTCCTCCTCCTTCCTGCGTCGTTCTCTGTATCGCAACGCCGCGGATCGGTTCTGCTCTCGCTTCCGCTCCTTTGCATCCGGACGCCGACCGCGTCTCCCCTTGGCTACCGTCGCCTTCCCCCCACCGGCACCTCCGTCTACAATCTTCTCGACGCCGCCAACATTCACACCGACCACTATATCGCCGCTGCCCATCACCTCCCAGAACTCTCTCGCAAAGAAACCCCCGTCTGCCACTAACGTAGTCTCGCCATCATTCGCATTACCCTGGATTACTTCCATCCAATCAGCACTCGGGGCCATGTTGCTAGGGGTTACAACGCCGAAGTAAGCCGACATATCGATAGACTCTGTGTCGGCCGAACCAATAAGCGACGCGACGTCTATAGATCCGAGTTCTTGGGGGGTCAGAGAGGGACACAGGGACTCGATGTCAGAGTCGTCGGAAGTAGGGGGGGATGGGAGGGCGGGGTAGCTCGGGTTGCTAGGAGACGGCGGGACGGGGTAGCTGCGGTTGCTAGGAGACGGCGGGACGGGGTAGCTGGGGTTCGGGTAGGGGTTGTAAAGTAATGTGTGGTGGTTGTTGGGCGAGGTGTATGCGTTGCTAACGGCGCCGTTTTGGGTATCCCTCAGGTAGGATTCGGTGCAATTATCGTTGCCAGAGAAACCGTTGTTAAGCAGGTCGTCAAGGATGTCGCAGGGGCCGTGGTAATTTCGATTAAGTCCGACGTCCAATTCTGACGTCGGAGGGGTTTCGGACAACTGGGGGAAGAGAAGAAGGTCACCGTCACCAATACCGAGGACGTCCAAAGGGACAGATAGGTCCCCCGGCTCCTCTTTGAAGCAGCCTCCCATGTGGGAAGCAAACACTGAATTCTGGAACATTGTAATCGCCTTGGAGAATATAATGCTGATAATGCGAAGGATATACGGAAGTATCGTTGGGAAGGTAGTAGATGCCATAATGGCAAACGAAGTGAGATAGTTCACCCATGTTGATAAGGATCCTGCCGATTGGATCGGCGAAAGTTTGGCGACTATCAATGACAAATCATCATCTTCGAAACGAAGAGCATCAACGTATAATCAATAATAAAGGTACCAACCGGTAGTGCGTAGCGGTAGCCGATCGGACTAAAAACCTAGTTCAGGTTTGTTCTGTTCTGTACGGTAGTTCTGTATAGTTGACTTTTAATTTTAAATATACTGAATACTGATATAAGCCAATTTCTGTATTTCCAAATCTGCAATATCTGAATATGTACTGATGTATGTCTACCGGTAAAGAAAGATTATCTCCTATCTGGTGCTCAGATCATGGCTTTTCCAGTTAACATTAACTGTACACGTTCGTGGGGACTTCGCGCAGCACGAGGCCTAGTTATTATATACAAATTAAAATGCAGCGACTGTATCACAAAATCAGGTTTTGAGAAATTTACCCACACCACCAATCAATCAAAGAAAGGTGGCCAGGACAGTACGTGTTCACCCCTTTTAATCCCCCCCCCCCCCCCCACCCTTCCCAACCACCAATACATAACCGCGACATCTACCACCCACGGAAGGGTAGCACGAACTTATTTCCAATCGCACGTTAAATATGCAAAGCCAGGTGGTTTATAGGAATATAATAAACGCAGTACTCGTTTTCATTATAAGCCTCTTTGCGTTCGTCCTGTTTTGTATTTAAATATATTTCTTAAACGCAGGCTAGGACGATCTTTATAATAATAATAACTAGGGATGCGATCAATATGTGAAGCCAGGTGGTTTATATAATAATTTAGTCAACGCAGTACTCGTCTTCATTATATGCCTCGTTGCGCTCGTCGCTTGTCCTGTTTTGTCATAAAATATTTTTCCTAAACGCAGACTGACGATCTTTATACAGTTATAACTATGCGAAGTTTCGAAACTGTGCGAGTAACTGTTGATACATCTATGTGGAGATGTGTGATATGTGGAGATGTGTGATACAACGCCAACGCATCTTATGCCGATGTAGTAATATGGGTATTGAAATAATATTAAATCAATGTACACTCTTAAAGCTGCAGCGAAAAAATGTAGCTAATTTCCTAGGTTACATATAAAATAATAATATTATTTTTAAGAACATTAATTTTACTACTTTGCAAAAATTCAATTAAAAAATAACCAGACATATACATTGTGGAATAAACTATTTCAGAAGCCTACAACAGCCATGCCATGGATTGTATTTATGTTATTATATCTGTCATTTAACTGAGATAGCAATAGTAGTAATAGTCGAACGGTTATGCGGCCCGTCCAGCCTATAATAAACACAATTCAGTGATTGGGCTGGAATAGCAATACTGGTTGCCTCTATTACAATTCCTCTCAGGTTAGTCTACAGCCACAACTCCCAGCAGCTAGCTCCACACCAGCAGAGACTTGACCAATAATGGGAAGGATTAAATTTGTACTCAATAATTGTGCGGTTTAATTACGTTTAGATCAATTAAAGACACATTTATTAAAGCAAATCACTTAAACTAATTAAAAACTATAATAGAATGGCGTATGGGGATTATATCTGTATAATTTTTAAGTATAATTATTTAAATCTTATACTGTAAAACAATTAATTTCCTTTAAAAGGCAGGTTGAAAATGGCGTTTTCACCGCAATCAACTTAATTAACTAATTAACTGCTATTATCTTAGCTTCTCGAAGGCCACACGGAAATTCTACTTGGAAAATTTCTAAACTTTTGCCAAACAACATGTGTACCAAGTTTGGATAGATTTCATCAAAGATTGGCCGAGTTATTAACGTTTAAAATTGAACACGACAGAACGACAGAACGACAGAACGACAGGTTGATTAATGGTACCACTACGCTAAGGCTCACTCACTTCGTGGCTCGCCCCACATGAACATTAAAAGTTAACGTTAACATTAACATTAACATTCCAGCTAACCTACATTCCAGTACTGCAGTACGCTACTGCCTACTGCACTGCACTATACTGCCATACACCAGTACACCGTAGGCCTACGCCAGTGGGCCTCCCTAAAACCCGGGCCGGTCCCGGTCCCCGGTCCCGGTCCCCAAGACCCCTAAAACCAGGTCCGCCGGTCCCAATGATAGTCTACGGGGAATTTATCCAAAACTAGGACCGGGTGTTAGGTTAGGGGTCTTGGGGACCGGGACCGGGTTTTAGGGAGGCCCTACGCCAGTCAGCCAGTACCCATCAGCCTGACAGCCCTTCATGGCTACTGCTACCGGTAGCCAACACCAACTCGACGAGGATGCTTCTTCCTCCATCACTTCTGACCACGGTGGCTCTCCAAATGTCGACGATTTGCGAGCTCTCGATTCGCGTGCTCTGAGTGGACTTAAATCTTCATTTACACGCGCCCACAACGCACTCGCCTACCACCTCTCGCTAACCGGCCCTGTACAGGACGGCTTAATAGACGCGTCGTTCAACACTTTCAAACTATCATTCGGTAAGTACCGGAGCAAAACACATAAAATTTTACTTATCCCTAACTTTCGGGCTCAGAATAATACACTTTATAACAAATTCACACATGATTATGCCGAGGCTGAAGCCCGGTATTATCAACTGGACCGCAAATATGCCGATTATCAGGAGGACGCACAAAGTGAATCTATCCCCGTTGTAGACCCACCAAATCTTGCTTCAGAACGGGCAAGGAGGACTTTGCTCGCACTGCCCCACCCAACAGCAACAGGTAACATAAATAATTCTCATGGTGATTTTACACTAACCCCCTTAGGTGACGAAACATCTAGTGCGGGACCGAGACACGTCCGTCGTTCCCTCACTACAGCCTGCATAGATGAGTATCACAATCCCACACCTTTTCGTGGCTTTTCATCGCCGGACCTAACTTTACTAAATGCAAATGTAGGCTTACAGAGCAATGAAATAGGTATCGGCACCCGATAACCCTAATCCAGTAATCCCAATAGGGAAACATGTGACCAGGAATTATTAACTGATTTTTTAAACGCCTCTAGAGATTTCGTAATCCATAACGAATCTGGGTTTCAAAATACAATTAGGCCTATCATGCCTATAGACCTACCGGTTGAGTACAATAAAAATAACCCATTACCAGTACCTGCAGCACTGTCAGTAGTGGTAGTTAACGATCATTTAAATCTAGGTGTCAGTGTGAATAATTCGAACAACACTGATGCGAGTCCCTTAGTTTCCCCTCAGGTTCCAGTCTCGACTTCGGTCAACTTAGTGGGGATTCCCTCCAACCCCTTGAGTGTTGTGAACTCTGTCACACAGGACAACGCGCAGACGAAAACTGTGGAAACTCAAAACGGTAATATTGGTAATCAGGTAAAGTCGAGAATAGTAGACGTGAACCCTGGAGATTCGGTAAGTCAAATAAACTCTCACCCCACGAACTCAGCCGTCTCCAGTTCTAAACTGAGTGGATTAGCTCGCGCTACTCGACTCAAACTTATGAAATATAAGGCACAAATGCAAACGTACCAACATTTAGACGAATTATCTAAGAGGAGTAAGCAGATTCAACGCGATGCAAAATGCAGAGAGCTAGAACTGGAGGCGGAATTTTACGCAAACGAAATTAATGAACAAAACCGAAATAGCGTTGTTACTGTATGTAGTGATCCCACTCCTACTATACCGGTACCAATTACTACCTTATCCACCGACAATATCCCAACAACCGCGCCTACTGTAACTCTACCATCCCCTTACCCCTGCACTACCCAGTCATTTCCCCCCTCGCTACCCTCACAACCTATGACTGTGACGACACGTCCCAGCATCAACATCACCACCGCTATCCCAATAGTTTGCTCGACTAATCACCCCCCTGTCACTGCTCACAATATAACCACGCAATCTGTGGTCCTCCCGCATACTGTGAGTTGTGTACCCGCATCCTTGCCATCAACTTTAAACCCTGATGTCGCACCCTTTAACCCCCTGACTGTAGAGTCATTGGCAACATTCCAACATCTACCATCTGTACCTACCAACCACTCGGCAGATCCATTGGTTAACTTTGGTAATATTTGCCCTTCTACTCTGTCAGCCCGACCTTTAAATAATCACACGAATCACCAGCAATCATCTGCACTAACATTACCCAACCCTAACACCAGCAGTAACCATCACACACTCTCATCCCAAACTCCCGTCCCCACTGTTCCTCAACATTCACTCGATTACAAATCTGACTCAACTATTCCTAGTCCCCTTGCTGGTAGCCTCAACTCAGAACAATCTGCCCTCCTAAAGTTGACGTTACCCACATTGCAACCAACCAAATTCGACGGCAAGTTACTAGACTATGTCCAGTTTAAGCAGACATTCTACGACCTTATAGACTCTAAACCTATCCCTGACAATGAGAAACATATCGATCTCATACAGTTCACAGCTGGTGAACCCCGCCGCGTTGCCGAGTTATACCGCAGCTCAGACAATGGGTATACACTCGCTTGGGCCCAACTCGACAAGAGGTACGGACACCCCAGGGAAGTCTCAAGGTCTATCTTGAACCAGCTGACCCAGGGCCCTAGACTGAACCTCACGGCATCCGACATATTAAAGTTTATGGACGATATATCTATTAGCCACGCCACCCTGGAATCCATTGGTAGTTCGACCCGGTTGAATGACCCCAGCAATATGGATCTCTTAGCTTCCAGGCTGCCTATCGAACTGGTTAATCGCTGGACCCGCCACGCAACCAAACTTCATACCAACAAACGAGTGGAACCTCAGGTCTCTGATCTTGTCAACTTCCTAGACCAGGAAGTCAGCGTATTGAATTACTATGGCACTGGTAAACCAAAGACCCGACCCCCAGCTAGCTTTCCGGCACTCACCTCAGCAGTACCAAAACAAGTTAGGACTACGTCTACAACCCCTCTTAGACCTAGCCTTCCTCCCAATGCTCCTCAGTTACCCATAGATGGTGCACAAACTACCAGTGCCACCAGCCAGAATAGACTTCGCTGCTTGTACTGTGATGGAGGTCATAAAATCTATGGCTGTGATTCCTTCCTAAACCTCACATATCATGATAAAGATAACTTCGTTGCAAATTATCCTTCCCATGACATATGCCGCAACTGCCTTGGACGAGGCCATTTGACCGCTGACTGCTTGTCTAAATATACATGCAAGACGTGCAAGTCGAACAAACATCATTCACTATTGCATCCCCCCAATGCGCCATTTACTAGAATTCCTCACTCATCCGCTACCACACCCACACCCATGCCTCGCTCCACTGCGTCAGCCCCTAACAAACACGTGACAAGTCATCGCCCTATGTCTTCACGAAATACCTGTCTTCACAGATTTCAAAAGAGAAATACTGTTCTACAGACAGTCCCTGTTCGTCTCATTTCAGATCATACTACAATGTCTCTTACAACATACGCGTTGATTGACCCAGGCTCTGACCAATCAATACTCGATGACCGAAACTTGCCCCCATTAGGTCTCCATTGCACTCAGAATAGGACCATCCCAATTAGTACCTGTCTAGACAAAGAGAGACTCATAGAAGTCGGCGCTATCAAGTGTAATGTCTCTCCTGTCAGCAGTAATGGGACCCCTACACTAGTGAATGTCACTTTCGATGTCATGAAAGGGTTTAGAGACAACTTTGTAACCCCAAGGCGTTGGAATATCAGAGAATGGCCCCACTTAGCTGACTTAGACTTGAGTCATCCCCCTTTAGACATCCCTCAAGTAACAGTCTTGTTGGGACAGGATGCCCCAGTCGCCTTGATGCAACTTCAATCTCGCTGGGGCCCGAACCCCCAGACTCATCCGTACGCTGTTGAAACTCCGTTTGGATGGTCAGTCTGTGGCCCTAATCTTGCCCCAGACGATGACCTTGACATTTATCCCACCTCACAAATACATTGTACCCTATCTGACGTTAACGACTTGGATATACTCAATGACCGACATTCTCCCCCTGAACGAACTGCAGCTACTTTTGACCCTGGTTCCGATTCAAACTGTGAAGTGACACAGAACCCCCACCCGACAATGACTACATTGGTTCCATTCAGTCCCAAGACATCATCCAAACAATCTCAACATCCTAACATTTCATATTTAAACGACCTAGAACAGAACCTTAGACGATTCTGGGAGTTGGAAGTACATTCGTCTTCCTTAGGAAAGGAAATGTCCCCCTTAAACCTTCGATCCCAATCCATACTGCAGGCCATGCGCCTTGAACCCAACGGACATTACTCACTAGGTCTCCTGTGGAAACGAGACGATGTAACGCTCCCATGTAATAAATTATACGCACAACGTTGTTTAGTTTGGTTGGGGAAACGTCTCAGGAAGAAACCAGAAGTTCTAACTCTCTATACCACTCAGGTTGAAGACTATATATCACAGGGATACGCTAGGAAACTCACCCCATCTGAGATTGACTCGCATGGCCCTCGTTCTTGGTACCTGCCGCACCATTATGTTCTATATCCCAAGAAACCCAACAAGATTAGAGTTGTGTTCAACGCAGCTGCACCCTACTTTGGCACTTCTCTGAATGCCAACCTAATCAACGGACCCGACCAATCCAACCTACTGTCTGGAATACTTTGCAAATTCCGTCGCCATGCTGTAGCATTCTCGTGCGATATAAAATCTATGTTCCACCAGGTCGAAGTCAACCCGGAAGATAGGGACTCCTTACGATTCCTGTGGTGGGAGAATGGCGACATGGATCGCAGTCCTACAGAATATTGGATGGAAGTCCATATCTTTGGAGCAGGGGACTCCCCAACTATCGCTCTCACAGCTCTGCGAAGGACAGGTTCCGACAACGCACACCGATACCCTCCAAGAGTCAATGAAACAATTCAAAACGAGTTTTATTACGATGATGGTATGTCTGGTGCTCAAACCCCATTAGAAGCTGAGGATCTCGCTAAAAGTTTGATCGAATGTTTATCGCTTGGGGGATTTCACCTCACCAAGTTTCATTCCAACAATTCCGAATTTCTCAAGTCATTAGACCCAACCTACCTTGCCATCCCGACTCATACCACTCGTGACTCTGACATACAGACAGCTATCACCACAGCCCTTGGACTTGTTTGGGACACTGTGAATGACACGCTATCGATTGACATACGGCTGAAGGACACACCGTCCACCAAGCGAGGTGTCCTATCTCTAGTCAGTTCTCTATTCGACCCTCTGAGTTTCTTGGGCCCTGTTACCCTCTTACTGCGTATCCTGCTGCAGGATATATGGCGCCATAAACTTGGCTGGGATGACCCTAATCCACTACCACTAGAGACCCGATTGAACGAGTGGAAATTACAACTCACGCTACTGGTCGACTTCTGCATACCCCGGACTTACACCCCTATTCCTTTACCTGACAACATTTACGACATTCATTCCTTTTCGGACGCTAGCGACAAAGGGTATGGTATGGTGAGTTACCTTCGTACAACCACACCCGATGGCGCCATTACCACTGGCTTCTTGATTGCCAAGGCCCGTAGTGCCCCCCTCAGATATATCTCTATCCCCAGGCTTGAATTACAAGCAGCACATCTTTCCGTCGACTTGACTGTACAAGTTCGGCAAGAACTTGACATGCCCATCCGCTCTATGACATTCTGGACTGACTCAACTGTTACTTTAGGTTACTTGAGAAATGAATCCCGTCGCTTTAAGCCTTACGTAGCCAATCGAGTCAGCCTTATTCATGGTCATACCACTGTGGATCAGTGGCATCACTGCCCGGGGAATCTTAATCCCGCTGACTATGCGAGTCGTGGGTTATTGCCTCAGAGATTCCTACAAACGGAACAATGGATTCGGGGCCCAGACTTTCTGTCTCTTACTCCAGAATACTGGCCGGTCTCGCACAACGCGCCTTATACATTACCCTCCGACGATCCCGAGCTTAAGTCTGACACCCGAGTCTATGCTATGAACCTCATGGCCCCTTTGCCCCCTACAGACAAACTTATACAGCACTATTATAAGTCATACAGACTCATACGCGGTGTGTCTTGGTTCATTCGTTTCTTTGAATACCTAAGACATAAACGTGGTCCTCTACAACCCGGTAGTCCTCGTAAGTTGACCTCATCGGAGCTCGTCACTGCCAAACAGCGCATTGAACAGTACGTTCAACGAGTTGGCTTCCCAGGTGAGTATACTGCTCTAAAGTCTGGATCTCCAATCCCCAAGGTGAGTACAATCCGGAAACTATCTCCCTTTTTAGACGAAGACGACGGATATCTGAGACTAGGGAGCCGCGTTGCGCGAGCACCCACGTCCTACGACGCGCACTTTCCTATCCTTATACCGAAGAATTGTCACTATGCCAGGCTCTTGATACACGATGTACACATCAGACTTCGCCATGCTGGACAAAGTCACAGTCTGGCATTCCTTAGAGAGCGTTATTGGATCATTAATGCAAGATCGTTGATACGAACCATGCTTAGTGCTTGCATTGCTTGCAAGAGATTGTATTCTCGCACGATGACCCAGATAATGGCCGATTTACCTGAGTCACGACTCACTCCATATAAAACTGTTTTTGCTTTTACAGGTATGGACCTATTTGGTCCTTTTCTCTTTAAGAGAATGAGGTCCTTGATTACACGATACGGCATTATAAGTAGTAATGGTTTACCCTATTTCGGCGACAGTTTAGTCCAACTTCACACCTTGGGTGTTAAGTAGGTCATTAATTAATTAATCAATTAATTAATTGGTCGATTAAACAATTAATTAATTGTTTAATCAATCGACTCGTATCAAATAATGTTGCCAAAGGCAATTTAATTTGATACAAATCAATCAGATAGGGACGCGAGATGAATAAATTGTACTATAACAAACGAAATATACAATACAATAGGCACTGTGCAATATAATATACAATACATTTGTATTATTTTTGCCATACAGTAGGTAAAGATAGAATTAAATATAAAGACACGAGCGGGGCCCAAAACATAAATTACCCTCACCCAAAAATAAAGTGGCCCCAGTTTAGCCCCGAGTCATCCCTCATTAATCTGCGGCTGCTCGGGCTCTTATTAACCGTAGCATGACTAACCCAAACATCAATGCGCGAATGGGGCCTGCGTGAATGGGGCATGCCTCAGAGCTTAAATTATTCAAACCCACAGCTTCCAAGAAATTAGAATAAACATCTGCTCTTGCAATAGATTGCATTCTTTCGCATTGTATTGCGAAGCAGTCCACGCGCGTCTAACCGCACATAATTAAATAAGGCCCTCATTTAATACATAAGTTATATACAGTTTATCTTAAATTTATTGAATTTGTTTTTATTTACAACCCGAATTGTTCTACCATATTATAATTTATGTTTTATTATAACAAGCTATACCCTGTTAATCTTTATTAATTTTATTTGTACTGAGGTTTTCGAGGGCGCTGTTTCCAATGGTCCTACTCCCAAAACGATGTAACCTACTGTATAATTAATTACTTAAGTCTGCGAGGTATGCGTAAGTAACAAATCTCGTTTACCAGTTTTCATTAAAAACTATGAAGCTATATTGCTTAAGAGTTCTGAGGGGCGAGCCATGAGGCAAGGTGTTTGATACTTTTTAGATATATTATTACTTAATTTTGACCCCCCAGTCGGTATCTATTACAATATAGGCTATATCTTTTTGCGGAGTAACAGAGTAGTCTGAAGATCCGAGTCTGCTGCTAGAGGGTGAAATGTCTCAAAGTGAAAATCATACAGTAGCTATGAATTGGTTGCTAGGCAATAATACTACATTTTGTATAGTTAGGCCTATTGCCGATCGAACAAAAACTGCCCTGGTCCATGTGAGGATCGAACCCACGACCTATTGGAGATGTGATTTCAAAGCAACCACTACACCAAGGTGGAACAGTAACGTTCGAATTTGTTCGTTAACGTTCGAATTTGTAAGACTCTGATTTAAGACCTGAGGCACTCCCCACAGCCACAGCCACAACCACAACCACAGCCACAGCCACAGCCACAGCCACAACCACAGCCACAGCCACAGCCACAGCCACAAGCCACAGCCACAGCCACAACCACAGCCACAGCCACAGCCACAGCCACAGCCACAGCCACAACCACAGCCACAGCCACAGCCACAGCCACAGCCACAACCACAGCCACAGCCACAACCACAGCCACAGCCACAGCCACAACCACAGCCACAACCACAGCCACAGCCACAACCACAGCCACAGCCACAACCACAGCCACAACCACAGCCACAGCCACAGCCACAGCCACAACCACAGCCACAGCCACAGCCACAGCCACAACCACAGCCACAGCCACAGCCACAGCCACAGCCACAGCCACAGCCACAACCACAGCCACAACCACAGCCACAACCACAGCCACAGCCACAACCACAGCCTACAACCACAGCCACAGCCACAGCCACACCACAGCCACAGACCACAGCCACAACCACAGCCTCACCTTCACCCACTTTATTGTTAAATACGCCTGAGAAAAATTCAAGAAACATCTGGTTTACAATAGATTATTCTTTTTTCACAACTCCATTCTAGCCTCCCTCTATAAAAGCCCCCATTCACCGCATTCTCATTCATTCTCTAATTTTTATTTTTAAAAGTTTTATTTATTTTCATAAAAGTTTTATTTATTTAAAATTTTGTAAAATCATTCAGCGAAAATTCATAATATCAATTGACATTGCTATATAATGCCTAGCTATGAAAGATGTTTGGTTTGTAATAAAGAAATGAGACGAGACAGTATATCCCGTCATATGAGTATACATAGAAAGGAAGGTGTAATGGAACCATTACCAAAGAAATTAAAAAATAATGATGATATTTTTAGTGAAGAAGAAAACAAAAAGAGAGTTGAGAGTGATTTTCTAGAGATTAAACAAATGATGAAACATAAATTCGAGAAAATCATGAATATTTTGAAGAATATACAGAAACAGCCACATAGTGAAAAGGACGATGAGAGTGAGGAAGAGAATAAATCAGAGGAAAGTGAGAATGATGAAACGGAGAGTGAGATAGAGAAAGAAGAAAATGAGAGTGGTGGTGAAGAAAATGAGAGCGAGAAAGAAGTCGAGGAACATGAAAGTGGTGAGGATAATGACTCAGATAATGAGGAGATATTAAGACATGTATTAGGAAATAAAAATAAATTGCAGAAAATAATTAGACAATTGAATGAAATGCAGAAACATTCGCATAAGGAGAGTGATAATGATGGAAATGAGAGTGATGAGGATGAATCGGAGGAGAGTAGCGATGACAGTGAGGAAGAATCAGAGGAGAGTAGCGATGACAGTGAGGAAGCATCAGAGGAGAATGACAATGAAAATGGACAGAAAATCAGAGTAGGGAATGGAAAAGTTATATCTCCAGCAACTGTTGTATATCGACCTAGGATTATGAACAGTAACAGTCGTACAGTTAATGCGAGACAGTGCAGAAGATAATTAGACAATTGAATGAAATGTTACAATGTGTTATATCTTATATGTTACAATGTGTTATATCTTAAATGTTACTCTGCTATATGTATATGTATATGTGTTAATATTAAAAATATGAAAATAGTCGACTATATTTCATTTTTCTTTTTCAACTTTGGATAAATAATATAGGGGTTAAACAAAGAACATCAAAACAGTTAAACAGTTACATTTAACATTTAGACAGTAAACAGTAACAGTAAACATTTACATGACCAGTTGCGGTGAATGGGGGCTTTTATAGAGGGAGGCTAGAATGGAGTTGTGAAAAAAGAATAATCTATTGTAAACCAGATGTTTCTTGAATTTTTCTCAGGCGTATTTAACAATAAAGTGGGTGAAGGTGAGGCTGTGGTTGTGGCTGTGGCTGTGGCTGTGGTTGTGGCTGTGGCTGTGGTTGTGGCTGTGGCTGTGGTTGTGGCTGTGGCTGTGGTTGTGGCTGTGGCTGTGGTTGTGGCTGTGGCTGTGGTTGTGGTTGTGGCTGTGGTTGTGGCTGTGGCTGTGGTTGTGGCTGTGGCTGTGGTTGTGGCTGTGGCTATGGTTGTGGCTGTGGCTGTGGCTGCGGTTGTGGCTGTGGCTGTGGCTGTGGCTGTGGTTGTGGCTGTGGCTGTGGTTGTGGCTGTGGTTGTGGCTGTGGCTGTGGCTGTGGTTGTGGCTGTGGCTGTGGCTGTGGTTGTGGTTGTGGCTGTGGTTGTGGCTGTGGCTGGGGCTGTGGCTGTGGCTGTGGTTGTGGTTGTGGCTGTGGTTGTGGCTGTGGCTGTGGTTGTGGCTGTGGCTGTGGCTGTGGTTGTGGCTGTGGCTGTGGCTGTGGCTGTGGTTGTGGCTGTGGCTGTGGCTGTGGTTGTGGCTGTGGTTGTGGCTGTGGCTGTGGGGAGTGCCTCAGGTCTTAAATCAGAGTCTTACAAATTCGAACGTTAACGAACAAATTCGAACGTTACTGTTCCACCTTGGTGTAGTGGTTGCTTTGAAATCACATCTCCAATAGGTCGTGGGTTCGATCCTCACATGGACCAGGGCAGTTTTTGTTAGATCGGCAATAGGCCTAACTATACAAAATGTAGTATTATTGCCTAGCAACCAATTCATAGCTACTGTATGATTTTCACTTTGAGACATTTCACCCTCTAGCAGCAGACTCGGATCTTCAGACTACTCTGTTACTCCGCAAAAAGATATAGCCTATATTGTAATAGATACCGACTGGGGGGTCAAAATTAAGTAATAATATATCTAAAAAGTATCAAACACCTTGCCTCATGGCTCGCCCCTCAGAACTCTTAAGCAATATAGCTTCATAGTTTTTAATGAAAACTGGTAAACGAGATTTGTTACTTACGCATACCTCGCAGACTTAAGTAATTAATTATACAGTAGGTTACATCGTTTTGGGAGTAGGACCATTGGAAACAGCGCCCTCGAAAACCTCAGTACAAATAAAATTAATAAAGATTAACAGGGTATAGCTTGTTATAATAAAACATAAATTATAATATGGTAGAACAATTCGGGTTGTAAATAAAAACAAATTCAATAAATTTAAGATAAACTGTATATAACTTATGTATTAAATGAGGGCCTTATTTAATTATGTGCGGTTAGACGCGCGTGGACTGCTTCGCAATACAATGCGAAAGAATGCAATCTATTGCAAGAGCAGATGTTTATTCTAATTTCTTGGAAGCTGTGGGTTTGAATAATTTAAGCTCTGTGGCAGGCCCCATTCACGCAGGCCCCATTCACGCATTGATGATTGGGTTAGTCATGCTATGGCTAATAAGAGCCCGAACAGCCACAGATTATTGAGGGGTTGAGCTAGGACCAAACTGGGGCCACTTTATTTTGGTGAAAGGGTATATTTATGTTTTGGGCCTCGATTGCGTCTTTATATTTAATTCTATCATTTTATTGTACGGCAAAAATAATACAAATGTATTGTATATTGTAATGTACAGTGCCTATTGTATTGTATATTTCATTTGTTATAGTACAATTTATTCATCTCGCGTCCCCCTATCTGATTGATTTGTATCAAATTAAATTGCCTTTGGCAACATTATTTGATACGAGTCGATTGATTAAACAATTAATTAATTGTTTAATCGACCAATTAATTAATTGATTAATTAATTAATGACCTACTTAACACCCAAGGTGTGAAGTTGGTCCAAACTGTCGCCGAAGTAGGGTAAACCATTACTACTAATGTGACATAAAGGTTTACGGTGTAACAATGTATGATATGAATGCAGATAAGCTTTCTCTTAGTGCAGTGGGTGTTCAAGAGCACCGAATGCAGACTGGACAGACTGATGAGGTTCTGATGAAGGACATGGGGGGCGGTTGGCGACTCGCCCTCGCTTCAGCAGATGATAGTGGCAATGGTGGAATTGGTCTATTGATGAATCCAACTGCACATGCAGCATTGGACAAAATAGACCAAATCTCTAACCGCATCATCCGTTGCCACTTCTCATGTTCTGGAAGACTGGCTAAGAAGTTTCCTAAGGTGGTTCTGATTGTGTGCTACTCTCCAACTAGTGTTGCCCCTGTAGAGGAGGTGGAAAATTTCTACCAGAATCTACAAGCAACTACTGATGGAGTGGATCAGCATGCATTCTTAACATTCCTGGGAGACTTTAATGCAAGTCTGCATCAATCACCTACATCGCCCTGGGTCTATAGCAATAGTGTTAACCGAAATTCCGTCCATCTTCAGGATTTTATCTTTGGAAATGGATTGTTTTCGGCTGGAACCCAGTTCAAGAAGCGAACTGGAAAGCTATGGACTCATAGTGGACCCAGTGGACACAAGTCCCAGATAGACCATATCCTCTTTCGTAGGAAATACAGGAGCTCTATACAAGACTGTAATGCATTTACACTACGACCCTTCTCCAGTGATCACCGCCTTATTGTGGCCAAGGTAAGACTTAGTCTGCGTGCTAGCAGAACAACGAAATCTGCCTTGCCGCAGCATGACTGGTCCTCTCTGTTGCAACAGCCAAGTGTGAGATCCAGCTTCACACTACAGCTGAGCAACAGGTATGAGGCTCTTGCCTCTGAGGCGGCAGATCACTGTGAGGGCTATACTGCCTTCACAAAGGCAGTTAAGTTAGCAGCTGCAGAAACAGTTCCTGTATACCCTCGAAACAGGAAACGGGCACCCTGGACTGATAACAAAATTCAGAAGTGCCGAAATGACCTCTACAAGGCGCAGAAAGAGTCCCGACTCAAACAGACTACAGCGGCCAAGAATGCAGTTAAGGCTGCATCTAGGTCCCTGAACAGGCAGTACTCTGTTAATTTACAGGAGCTAATAAACCAACAGGTTGATGCCATCAATGATGCCGACGACAGCAGGCAATCGTCCCAGGCATGGAGATCGATCAACTTGCTTGCTGGTCGAAAAAGCCAACCAACCACCAAGGTTAAGGCTGAATCACCAGCCGATCGCCTCAATGGTTGGAAGGCCCACTTTGAAAAGCTCCTCAATAATGACAGGGTATTGCCTGATAACTTTATAGAAGTAAAAGTGTCTGAGTCTGTACTCCCAGATATTCCCATTGGCGATATCTCCTTTGCAGAAGTGAAGGCTGCTGCAAAGAGCATTAAGACCAATCGTGCCAGTGGAGTAGATGGTGTTCCCCCTGAGGTCTTTAAAATACCTGAGTGTTTAAAGCTAATCTATCCCATCATAGTAGACATGTACCGTACAACAAGAGTCCCACAAGAACTGAAAACAAATAAGTTGGTGCCAGTTCCCAAGAAGGGCAACCTAACACTCTATGGTTCTTTTCGGGGGATCTCATTGATCTCGATTGCTGCAAAGCTATACAATAGAATTCTATTAAATCGCATCAGGGATCCCATTGAGAGACTGCTCCGTGGAAATCAGAATGGGTTCCGTAAAGGTCGTGGGACCATGGAGCCCATTTTGGCACTTAGAAGGATAATTGAAGAGTTATCAAAAAAGAAAGACAGGCATCTGGCTGTTATCTTTGTTGACTTCTTCAAGGCCTTTGATTCAGTCTCTCGCTCACGTATGTTCAGCATACTTTCATTATATGGTATTCCTGATGAAATTATTGCAGCAATCAGATCAGTATACGATGGTTCGACAACATTTGTGTCTACTGTTGACGGTGACACAGAACCATTTGAAGTGTTATGGGGCGTCCTCCAGGGAGACACACTTGCACCATTCTTGTTCATAATTGTTGTTGACTATGTTCTACGCATGTCCTTAGATCATCATAATGATGATGGGGTTATGATAACTCCACCTACTGGCTCCAGAAGTCGAGGAAATCCTGCCAAGTACCTAACTGATCTAGACTTTGCTGATGACTTAGGAGTACTCTCAGAATCACTAGAGGGAGCCCAACGGCTCCTCAGCTCATTAGAACATGCTGCTTCTAGTGTTGGTCTTTTTATTAACTCCAGAAAGACCAAAATTTTGACAGTTAACTTTGAAAGTCCTCAGCAAGTCTCTGATCGGATGAGCATAAGCTCAAAAGATGGTATGCTTGAGCATGTGGATGACTTCTGTTACCTGGGATCATGGATCCGGAAGTCAGGTGAGGACCTTCGAATACGTAAGGGAAAGGCATGGGCAGCCTTGAATAGGCTTTCCAGGATTTGGAAGTCACCGAGAATTAATCGGAAACTTAAGGTCCGGTTATTTAGAGCAGCAGTAGTTCCAGTACTCCTCTATGGGAGTCCATGCTGGGCTCTAACTGCTGAGGACACCAAATCTCTGGATGGCACATTCACAAGAATGCTACGCCGGGTTCATTGTGTCAAGTACAATGCACACATCTCCAACCAGACACTATATAACATTGGAGGTGTCTCATTGGTTCCCCCAAGCTTGACACTAGAACAAAATCGCCTCCGCTTTGCAGGACATTGCTTTCGCCGTGAGGACCAGCCAGTGCATAATCTTGTACTTTGGCAGCCTCATGGAGTGAATAAGCATGGTGGACAGCCCATGACTTTCTTGAGACGCATCTTAAAGGACACTGGCCTTGAAGATGCGGATGATCTAGCAAATGTCATGGGTGATAGGGAGTTGTGGCGGTGCAATTTTGTCGATAAGCCGGCACAGCATTCTTAGAAATGCAGCTGCAATGCAGCATGCCGATCCTAGTAGTAGTAGTACGGTGTAACAATGTTACATAAAGGTTTGCGGTGTAACAATGTTACATAAAGGTTTACGGTGTAACAATGTTACATAAAGATTACGGTGTAACAATGTTACAGAAAGGTTTACGGTGTAACAATGTTACATAAAGGTTACGGTGTAACAATGTTACATAAAGGTTTACGGTGTAACAATGTTACATAAAGGTTTACGGTGTAACAATGTTACATAAAGGTTTACGGTGTAACAATGTTACATAAAAGTTTACGGTGTAACAATGTTACATAAAGGTTTACGGTGTAACAATGTTACATAAAGGTTTACGGTGTAACAATGTTACATAAAGGTTTGCGGTGTAACAATGTTACATAAAGGTTTACGGTGTAACAATGTTACATAAAGATTACGGTGTAACAATGTTACAGAAAGGTTTACGGTGTAACAATGTTACATAAAGGTTACGGTGTAACAATGTTACATAAAGGTTTACGGTGTAACAATGTTACATAAAGGTTTACGGTGTAACAATGTTACATAAATTTAATTTAATTTAATTGATATTCGTACATATGAATAAACGATAGACATAGTACACGGTACGTAGACATATTATTAGTAAAGTAGCACAATATTAATGACGTAGGCCTATGTAATGAATAACTGACAGAACACGCAGTAAATGACACGGCATCGAACAAAATAATTATAGGCAATAATATAAAGAATATTTAACTAACATGTAGTAATATAATTAAGGATATCAGTAATCTCATCAACATTAAAACCAGGTATATCAATATTGCTACAACGACAATTAATTAATTCCCTACACAATTCTAATTTCCATCTATCAGCTACATCAAAAGGAACGTAGTTCAACTTATTAACGTGCGTAACATTGATCGAGTTAATGAGAGGTATTTTACACAGATTTGCGATAGAACGTAAATTGCACCCACTTCGCGAACGACAATCATATAAAAATAATTTTGCTAAATAACGAATGCTTGATTTTTCAGACTGCACTAAACTGGTACAAAATCTTATAAAACGTGAATATAACATAATACTGGGGTGTTTAAACTGCATTAAATTTTCTACAATATATCTATGTGATGTAAAAGGCAATCTAAAAATAATCCTAATATTAATATTCCATGAACTGTATATACGAGTACACGATGCAGAAAAAAGATCCCATAATAATTACTACCGTAGAAGGATGTGCAATAAATACGCTGAATATTACTCAAAACATACGGATCAGAAAAATAGAATTCTTGTCGAAGTACATTGAGCTTTCCTATAAATTTTCCCCGTTTTCGTATAATATCAGACTCCATTGTGTTCTGGAAATCTAACATGTTTCCTAGATGCAACGCCTCCCTGACCCAAGGAAGTGGTCTCCCGTTCAGCATTACTGACGCTGTGGGTTTAAACCACACTCTCCCAAAAGGAATGCATTTGGATTTGGATTTATCCGGATTCGGGTTTGTACTAAACACGAGATGGTTTTCGGTTGCGAACTCCTCGCATAACTTCACCATAAACCGTAGTCCCACTATGGAAGGGCATAAAAGGAGAAGATCATCTGCGTAGCCGAAAATACCAAAATAAAAAGAACCAATATAACAGCCAACTTTAGATGACCTCAGTTTTGATATTAATTTATCCAATATAATACAGAACAGAATCGGAGATGCCACTGAACCTTGACGAACTCCGTTCGTTAACGTAAATGACTCGGAATGGAAGCTGTTCCAGCGGACGCAACATGTTTGATTACTATAGATCCATAGCAGGGTTCGTGTTGGAAGAGACGTACCTAATACCTGCAATATCCTACTGTAAAGTCTGTGAATCAAATCATAAATCCGACCTTCTCACCAAAACAGTAAACTCTAAGTAAGCAAAACTATTGCAGTATTAGTCTCTTATAACCGGTGAGGCAGAAAACAGTCTACGAACGGACAAACTTCGATAAAACAAAATCCCGCGCAGCGAATCCTAAAATCAGGCTGACTCACTGACGGACTAAGGGCGCTCGTATACTTTGCCGCGGTGTGATTTATATGGTTGGGATAGTGAGACGCTAGCTAGGTGCAGAGATGTCTAACTAGCGGGCAAAGTGCAGTACGGACAAAAATTATTTTATATATTTTGAGGTGTAAATAATTTCTAACGCGTGTGTGTCTTGATTCTAACAGTCAAAAATCGGTTTTAGATCCTTCACATATATAATTACTGGGTCCGGTGTGCATTTTACAAATATTCTAATTTTGTAGCTTGTAGGTCCAATACTCACGAATGATAAGGCTCCTTCCCCTTTTGTGTATTTCCAGGACTCAAATTCAGGCATAAGGTTAATACTACGCCCAGAATTCGGCAATTTAATTTACCAGGTCCCTAATACTAAGAAGAAATATGTTAGTTTACTACAGTAGGCGTACTGTTACAAAATAGCTAGCCTGGCGTCCTATCTAGAATTTTGGTTGCCTAGGTGGGCACGGCAACTTCCTATCAGAATGTCGGTGGGGACACGGTAGATGTTAGTATCCCAAATAGCCTCAATTTATTTGCGCCTAGCAATAAACTGCCCTACCGCCTGAACGGTACAATCCCAATTCAGGTAAAAACACAGTAACCCTTCCTGGCCTACAAGTTCTAATGCAAATGGACACAGTTGTACTACAAACAAGCCACCGACGCACCTATACTTAGCAAGAGTTAGGCGTACAGCTTGCTGCACCCTACCAATGTGTATGCCTTGTGGGGCGAGCCACGAAGTGAGTGAGCCTTAGCGTAGTGGTACCATTAATCAACCTGTCGTTCTGTCGTTCTGTCGTTCTGTCGTTCTGTCGTTCTGTCGTGTTCAATTTTAAACGTTAATAACTCGGCCAATCTTTGATGAAATCTATCCAAACTTGGTACACATGTTGTTTGGCAAAAGTTTAGAAATTTTCCAAGTAGAATTTCAGTGTGGCCTTCGAGAAGCTAAGATAATAGCAGTTAATTAGTTAATTAAGTTATTACGGTAAAAACACCATTTTCAACCTGCCTTTTAAAGGAAATTAATTGTTTTACAGTATAAGATTTAAATAATTATAATTAAAAATTATACAGATGTAATCCCCATACGCCATTCTATTATAGTTTTTAATTAGTTCAAGTGATTTGCTTTAATAATTGTGTCTTTAATTGATCTAAAGTAATTAAATAATCCCCCTGGCTGGGAGTTGTTGCTAAGACTAACCAGAGAGGAATAGTAATAGACAACCAGCATTGCTATTCCAGCCCAGACAGCATTCTTTAAATTCACTATAAATGTTGTATTGCTATCTCAGGTGAATGACAGATATCATAACATAAATACTATCCATGGCATGGCTGTTGTGTAGGCTTCTGAAATAGTTTATTCCACAATGTATATGTCTGGTTATTTTTTAATTGAATTTTTGCAAAGTAGTAAAATTAATGTTCTTAAAAATAATATTATTATTTTATATGTAACCTAGGAAATTAGCTACATTTTTTCGCTGCAGCTTTAAGAGTGTACATTAATTTAATATTATTTCAATACCCATATTACTACATCGGCATAAGATGCGTTGGCGTTGTATCACACATCTCCACATATCACACATATCCACATTGATGTATCAACAGTTACTCGCACAGTTTCGAAACTTCGCATAGTTATAACTGTATAAAGATCGTCAGTCTGCGTTTAGGAAAAATATTTTATAACAAAACAGGACAAGCGACGAGCGCAACGAGGCATATAATGAAGACGAGTACTGCGTTGACTAAATTATTATATAAACCACCTGGCTTCACATATTGATCGCATCCCTAGTTATTATTATTATAAAGAACGTCCTAGCCTGCGTTTAAGAAATATATTTAAATACAAAACAGGACGAACGCAACGAGGCTTATAATGAATACGAGTACTGCGTTTATTATATTCCTATAAACCACCTGGCTTTGCATATTGAACGTGCGATTGGAAATAAGTTCGTGCTACCCTTCCGTGGGTGGTAGATGTCGCGGTTATGTATTGGTGGTTGGGAAGGGTGGGGGGGGGGGGGGATTAAAAGGGGTGAACACGTACTGTCCCCCTTTCTTTGATTGATTGGTGGTGTGGGTAAATTTCTCAAAACCTGATTTTGTGATACAGTCGCTCAATTTTAATTTGTATCTCATAACTGGGCCTCGTGCTGCGCGAAGGCCCCACGAACGTGTACTGGTGTGCCTGCGTCCTATCTGTGTACTAGTATCTTTCTGCCTGATCTCCTCTCCCCTGTAGGAATGTGAAGGTCTACTGCGGGTTTTTTCTGAATTAAGACAGTACAGTCCCTAGATGTAAATTTTAGCGCACAGCGTGTCAATACCTCTACCTTCGATCTTAGGTCTTACACTTAGGTAACGAGGCATCGAACGCTGTCTAACCTTTCAGGCGATGGGCGAATAACTAAGAATGGATATTGCGGGTTGTCTCCTTCCTACATTCCTCCGATGTTCCTGTCTATTGCTGCGGTCCGATGTTTAGCCTGCCATCTGTCCCTCAGTTGGGTTCACCGTGGTGAAGCATAGTAAAACAGATGTAACAAATATTTCTAACTTTATTACGAATAACTTTATACAATAAATGTAACAAGAAATAATGTCGCTATCTAACAATATCTAATACTAATACTATCTAATCGGTATACAATGAGATAAGTAAGAAGAAAGATAACAAGTAGTAAAGATTGATAACTAATGAACAAATCGCACCTTTTATAGCAAATTTGTGCTGCTAACAATCTAGATAGATCTCGATTGTTCTATGAGTTCTACTAGGTTTTTAAAGATAATCATTGGTCCAGCAAACACGTATCTTGCACGACATTGGTTACTATCTAATAACTGCAATCACATTGGTTAATCTACCTTGAGCAGATACAATTAAATCGTAGCGGTTAATTCAAATGAGTTGAAACTTAGCACAAAAAATAATTCACACTTACTAGGATTCGAACACGATACCTACTAAACGAATTTCTAACGCTTAACCGACTGAGCTACTGAACCACTTGAACAATGTTATACAAATAGATATGGTAAATGCAAATAAGGACTTAATGTAATCTTTATAGAAAGTTAATTCGAACAAAATAAAATTTTGAAAATCCACGGCATTTATGAGAATATAATTCTATAGTTCGTAAGAAAAAAGGAGAAAACCCCTTCTTAATAAGTTCCAGAAATAGCTTGCACCATTCAACCATATCGAAGGCTTTCGATAGATCGAGAAGACATCCAAATACAGGAGTTGCGTTTCTAGAATAGAAACCGAGAACCTCTGTAGCCGCCCAGGTACATTGGGACGTACTGGAACCACTTTGGAACCCGAATTGCAACTCATCCAAATGTAAGCACTCAGCCTGCGAGATCAGCATGACCCACTCAAACAACTTAATCAGAAGGGAGGATAAGGCAATAGCCCTGTAATTACTGGAAAGGGAATCGTCACCTAATTTATCTTTTATCAAAGGAATAATGACACACGTCAGTAAGAACTGTGGAACAAAGCCGTGAATGAGAAAACTGTTGAACAAATCACTTAAATGTGAACATAATTCTGGAGGACCATTGATCAGGCAATCAGAATCAAAATCAAAAGTTACGTCTGTTTTAGAGCTTTTTAGCCTATGTAGACCTTCACTGACCAAATCCGGAGTGATATGCGGGAAATCAGCTGAATCACATCCTTCGAGTTTATCGGTAATCTGCGATCTAACGAACTCTAAATCGGAATCATACGGTTGATTATATAGATCCGAATATATACTGGCGAATCGGTCGGCTATCGATTGTGGGTCTGTACAACCATCAATGGTCGAAGTCACAGTGTTCGGTGTGGATCTAAGTTTCTTTATTTCTTTAAATATATCACTATTATTCCTTAAACACGCCTGTAGGAGTTTATCTCGACGCACATTATCTACTGAACGTTTGAGCCGTCTGACGGCATACTTATACTGCGCGCGAGACACCCGTCGCATGTGAAAAAGCTGACTATTTTGTGAAGCATTTGGACACCCCGCCGAGACCCACAAGGAATGCCATAGGATAGCTTCATCTCTAAATGGTTTAACTCGCTCCGACCAACCGGGAAGTTTAGGGCGATTATTAGCAGCATGGGGCTCACCATTATAATTATTATTTAAACTACTACAGCTGATATCAATGCATTCAAGAATATCTAAAACATATTTTTCAATAAACAGTCTATGAGTAAGGTCCGCACAAAAAATATTACCACATGTTATACAACCTGACTCAACCTCAATGTCATCCAATTTATTATGTAGATTGTTTACAAAGTCATGTTGCTGTTCAATAGAAGCTCGCTTAAATTTAATTTTACCATTACCAGTAGCATCACCTGAGCTATAATTAACACGTGGTAAATCTACACCACTAACTTTCAACTTCAAAAATATTGGGTCATGAAAAGATAAATTAGCACCAGAATGTACTACACAAGAATCAGTAACATTTTCTACCAATTTACTCGAACTGAAAAAGTGATCTAAAATGGAATGAAAAGATGCCTGTTCTCTGTAGCACGTGTAAGTATAATCAATAGGATTAAAATCCCATAGACGTTCTAATTTAAATTCCTGTAAAAATTGACTAATTACACGAACATGCATAGATACACGCGAAAAATCAGCATTGAAATCCCCTGCAAGTATAACATTACAAAGCTGCTCCGATAAAATAGTATGTTTGATATCATTGGTAAGAGTAAGTAAATCGTCTGATACATTAATATTGTCCCGCGTATCTACTGGACAATAACAATTAATTATCACAAAAGGGTTAACATTGGGCAATTCAACTCGTACAGCTTGCAATCGGGGATTCGTAACGTTAATTCTAGATATATATTTAGACAAAGATGGCCTATAAATAAAGCAGAGTCCGCCGCTAGGCCTACCTGCAGATACTTCATTTACTGTGCTAGACTGCGCAGGTTGTATTAAACATTTAAATGCAGGGAAAGCTGCTGTAAGCTTATAAGAATTATCACGCAATAAAAAGTGCTCTTGAATACAGACAATATCGCTTCCAGCTAATAATACATTGATAAAGTCAAGTTTATCGGGTGACAAACCAGTACTGTTATATGACGTCATACAAAATGCACCATTGTGTAGTAAATTTGAAGTATCCATTGTATAAAATATTTAAAAGAAAAATATATACCAAACTTTACTAGTTACTGGAATTCGCGCTAGGAACCTGTGTATTATCTCGACCCCTGGGACCAAAGGTCTACGGTTTACGGTGTAGCAATGTTACATAAAGGTTACGGTGTAACAATGTTACATAAAGGTTTACGGTGTAACAATGTTACATAAAGGTTTACGGTGTAACAATGTTACATAAAGGTTACGGTGTAACAATGTTACATAAAGGTTTACGGTGTAACAATGTTACATAAAGGTTACGGTGTAACAATGTTACATAAAGGTTTACGGTGTAACAATGTTACATAAAGGTTACGGTGTAACAATGTTACATAAAGGTTACGGTGTAACAATTTTACATAAAGGATTACGGTGTAACATTGTTACATAAAGGTTACGGTGTAACATTGTTACATAAAGGTTACGGTGTAACAATGTTACATAAAGGTTTACGGTGTAACAATGTATTACATGTATGTAGAGGCGATGTTATGCCCTGCAGCTGCAAAACATTTTGTTACCTGTCAATTAGTTGGTATTAACTAAAAGGGCCTCTCGCTAACTCTCCCTTTATGTCAGCACGTATGTCATGTCATCCGTAGGTAATATCCGGGGCATTGACATCCCATTAAGTTGTTTTACTATCGTTGTAAGTAGCTAAATTTCCTGATGTTATTGGTAAAATATAATTGAGCTTGAGCAATAGATTAGGTTGGGTTGGATTAGATTCGGTTGGAATGAGCAAATTTCGAAGTTTACAGAATTGCACTCAAAATCTATTTTGGTTGCAACACCTACTGAGTTTCCTCAATCAGCAATGCCCCGATCTGTGATTTGCGACCCCCCCCCCCCTTGTCTCGTCACACGCGTTACTTATAATGACTTCCATCAGGATTTTGAAAAGTGAAACCTAAATCTTGTTTCTCTAACATTCTCGGATTTTATCTTCAATTTCTCATTGATCATATCTCGAACCTGAGTGTGGCTATATTAAAATATGAATAGGAATTATGAATCTAATTATCACGGTATCTGGGATACCGGGATCTGGGATTTTCTTCATCAATCAACCGAAATCAGGTGTTCCACGTGACAAACTTTTAACCAATTTGTTTTATTTTACCATTTACTATTTAAGGTCAGATTGACACTGATCGAAAGATAAATTTTGAAAATCGGAAAGTTTTAAATTTTTTGTGAAATATTAACTACATCAGGCTTTAACAGTCTAAGTTCGGCCTATTTGACTAGGATCTAAGTTCTTGTCTAGGATCTAAGTTCTCGTCTAGGATCTAAGTTCTCGTCTAGGATCTAAGTTCTCGTCTAGGATCTAAGTTCTCGTCTAGGATCTAAGTTCTCGTCTAGGATCTAAGTTCTCGTCTAGGATCTAAGTTCTCGTCTAGGATCTAAGTTCTCGTCTAGGATCTAAGTTCTCGTCCAGGATCTAAGTTCTCGTCTAGGATCTAAGTTCTCGTCTAGGATCTAAGATTTCGTCTAGGATCTAAGTTCTTGTCTAGGATCTAAGTTCTCGTCTAGGATCTAAGTTCTCGTCTAGGATCTAAGTTCTCGTCTAGGATCTAAGTTCTCGTCTAGGATCTAAGTTCTCGTCTAGGATCTAAGTTCTCGTCTAGGATCTAAGTTCTCGTCTAGGATCTAAGTTCTCGTCTAGGATCTAAGTTCTCGTCTAGGATCTAAGTTCTCGTCTAGGATCTAAGTTCTCGTCTAAGATCTAAGTTCTCGTCGAGGATCTAAGTTCTTGTCTAGGATCTAAGTTCTCGTCTAGGATCTAAGTTATCGTCTAGGATCTAAGTTCTCGTCTAGGATCTAAGTTCTCGTCTAGGATCTAAGTTCTCGTCTAGGATCTAAGTTCTCGTCTAGGATCTAAGTTCTCGTCTAGGATCTAAGTTCTCGTCTAGGATCTAAGTTCTCGTCTAGGATCTAAGTTCTCGTCTAGGATCTAAGTTCTCGTCTAGGATCTAAGATTTCGTCTAGGATCTAAGTTCTTGTCTAGGATCTAAGTTCTCGTCTAGGATCTAAGTTCTCGTCTAGGATCTAAGTTCTCGTCTAGGATCTAAGTTCTCGTCTAGGATCTAAGTTCTCGTCTAGGATCTAAGTTCTCGTCTAGGATCTAAGTTCTCGTCTAGGATCTAAGTTCTCGTCTAGGATCTAAGTTCTCGTCTAGGATCTAAGTTCTCGTCTAGGATCTAAGTTCTCGTCTAGGATCTAAGTTCTCGTCTAGGATCTAAGTTCTCGTCTAGGATCTAAGTTCTCGTCTAGGATGTAAGTTCTCGTCTAGGATCTAAGTTCTCGTCTAGGATCTAAGTTCTCGTCTAGGATCTAAGTTCTCGTCTAGGATCTAAGTTCTCGTCTAGGATCTAAGTTCTCGTCTAGGATCTAAGTTCTCGTCTAGGATCTAAGTTCTCGTCTAGGATCTAAGTTCTCGTCTAGGATCTAAGTTCTCGTCTAGGATCTAAGTTCTCGTCTAGGATCTAAGTTATCGTCTAGGATCTAAGTTCTCGTCTAGGATCTAAGGTCAAGTCAAGTATGTACTGTAGCAGGTTCAAGTCTATGATATAAATTCTCACGTAGTATCTAGGCCTAGGCCCCCAAGTTATTATACAGGGGAACTATATAAATTTAAATAAATATTACCCGAAATAATTAATTATCGATGTAAGAACCATAGTGTTTTGAAAATATCTAATTTTGTACTGAAATTTTAATTGTCTAAATTTACAACGCCAACTCAGGAGGAGATACTCAATACTTCTGTCCATCTAAAAATCACAAAATATACATTTTGGAAAATATACGACCTAAAAAATGTGCCATATTTTTCACGAAAACGGTGTAGCAAGTTCCATATTAACAAAGCGGTATAGATCACCAATCATTGCGTTAAAATTACATAACGGTAGAGTTAAAAATAAAAATAATATTTTCGGGTAGGCCTACTGTATATCGACCCTTAAGAGTATACAGTTAGATCAGCACAATGAGTGAGTTGAGAGATAAATCCTATAGACTAAGACTACTCTACAGTACCGGTGTTATATGTTAAAATTCCCCCATGGCACAAGTCCTTACACTGGGAATATATCTTGAATCGGCACCTGGGATTGGTTAATGAGCTATACTTTAATTTACTTTAAATACGTTAAAATCATCGTTAAAATCGTTAAAATTCATTGTGTCAAGTACAATGCACACATCTCCAACCAGACACTATATAACATTGGAGGTGTCTCATTGGTTCCCCCAAGCTTGACACTAGAACAACGCCGCCTCCGCTTTGCAGGACATTGCTTTCGCCGTGAGGTCCAGCCAGTGCATAATCTTGTGCTTTGGCAGCCTCATGGAGTGAATAAGCATGGTGGACAGCCCATGACTTTCTTGAGACGCATCTTAAAGGACACTGACCTTGAATATGCGGATGATCTAGCAAATGTCATGGGTGATTCTCAAGGTTTACTAAATAACAGGTCATGCACCGAGCGGATTGCTGAAATTAGCGTGGGCCGATCTTTACCCTATTTATGGCACTATTTTCATAATATTTCCTTAGAAACCTATTTTACGCTACTTTTGTTAGGTGGATATGATGACTAGGGTTCATATAAATTTAATAAAATGTCTTTCTGGAATTCTTATCTTGTAGTTGCCAAGGTAACCAAGGCAACACGTTCAAACTTTGCGCGCCTGTATTTCAAGGCGACAATAGATTCTTCCCTTGAGATTTGGTAGGTGATTAAAGGAAATAAAAGTCTATCAAAATTTTTTACATTTGAATTTGTTCACATTCCCGTTGCCATGGAAATAAGTATAATGAAAAATTTGAAAAATTGTCTACCAATTCTATAAAAAATCATTTTTATTCGGTTTGTCAGTCTAAATAATAAGTTAAAATTGCCAACATTTTATTTTATAATTCGTCAATTGTGAATCATATTTCTAAAAGTCAATATATGCCAATAAACTAAACTGTCCAATCAGAGAGCAAGACCTGTGATAGCATGATTGTGACATTCCAGAATATTAAATATCGGTTAGCAATTATTAGAAATAAAGGACAGCCACCAGGCAGCCAGGCATGCATGTTGAAAATTATATAAGTAGTAAATAGTAGTCCAATTTCTATCTGGCGGTCATAATGGGAAATTATCGTAATTCCCGTCACCATGGAAACGGGATTGAAAAAAATTTAAATGTCAAATATTTTGATAGACTTTTATTACCTTTACTCATATACCAAATCTTGAACAGAATCCCTTGTCGTCTTGAATTACAGGCGCTCGAAATTTGAACTTTGCACCCGGTTGGTTACCTTGGCAACTACAAGATAAAAATTCCAGAAAGACATTTTATTACATTTCCATGAACTCTAGTCATCATATCCACTTAACCAAAGTTGCATAAGAGAGGTTTCTATGAAAATATTATGAAAATAGTCCCCTAAATAGGGAAAAGATCGGCCCACGCTAAATTCAGCAATCCGCTCGGTGCATGACCTGTTATTTAGTACACCTTGGTGATACTGTAGTGAGTTGTGGCGGCGCAATTTTGTCGACAAGCCGGCACAGCATTCTTAAAAATGCAGCTGCAATGCAGCATGCCGATCCTAGTAGTAGTAGTAATAAGCATCACTGTACTGTAAAGAAGGTAGAAGACAGTCGACAGGAAGGTAGAATGAAGGTAGTCATTGATTACCCCGGTCGATGCCGGTATTATATTAAATAAAATAGCACACAGTAGAACAAGCACGAGTAGAATAAAATGGTAGTGCGCTTATATAAAGTATGATTAAATTGGCACGAATGAACTGGTCATATTAGTGCAACAATAGAGGAAGTAAATATGTCAAGTAGTGAGAACCAAACCCACACCTAGCCCTTATTCTATACCATAACATTGCAGTAGGCCTATCCTAGAATGTTTCGATTCAAAGGATATCCCCAGATTGAAGCAGTTATATACTGTAGGAAGTGTGCTTTAATTTTATCTTCATAGGACGTACATACAGTAGGTAGTTTCTGTAGAGATGGGGCAGGGGGGGGGGGGGGGGGTCTAACATACAACACCGGTACCGGTACATACATTATACAGTATTATCATAGCGGTAAGAAATAATGAAATGTACAGTAGTATTGTTTACCGGTACGGTCTCCAATGTACAGTAGTATTGTTTACCGGTACGGCCTCCAATGTACTGTAGTATTGTTTACCGGTACGGCCTCCAATGTACAGTAGTATTGTTTACCGGTACGGCCTCCAATGTACTGTAGTATTGTTTACCGGTACGGCCTCCAATGTACTGTAGTATTGTTTACCGGTACGGCCTCCAATGTACTGTAGTATTGTTTACCGGTACGGCCTCCAATGTACTGTAGTATTGTTTACCGGTACGGCCTCCAATGTACTGTAGTATTGTTTACCGGTACGGCCTCCAATGTACTGTAGTATTGTTTACCGGTACGGCCTCCAATGTACTGTAGTATTGTTTACCTGTACGGCCTCCAATGTACTGTAGTATTGTTTACCGGTACGGCCTCCAATGTACAGTAGTATTGTTTACCGGTACGGCCTCGGCCTCCAATGTACTGTAGTATTGTTTACCGGTACGGCCTCCAATGTACTGTAGTATTGTTTACCGGTACGGCCTCAATGTACTGTAGTATTGTTTACCGGTACGGCCTCCAATGTACTGTAGTATTGTTTACCGGTACGGCCTCCAATGTACTGTAGTATTGTTTACCGGTACGGCCTCCAATGTACTGTAGTATTGTTTACCGGTACGGCCTCCAATGTACTGTAGTATTGTTTACCGGTACGGCCTCGGCCTCCAATGTACAGTAGTATTGTTTACCGGTACGGCCTCCAATGTACTGTAGTATTGTTTACCGGTACGGCCTCCAATGTACTGTAGTATTGTTTACCGGTACGGCCTCCAATGTACTGTAGTATTGTTTACCGGTACGGCCTCGGCCTCCAACGTACAGTAGTATTGTTTACCGGTACGGCCTCCAATGTACTGTAGTATTGTTTACCGGTACGGCCTCCAATGTACTGTAGTATTGTTTACCGGTACGGCCTCCAATGTACTGTAGTATTGTTTACCGGTACGGCCTCCAATGTACTGTAGTATTGTTTACCGGTACGGCCTCCAATGTACAGTAGTATTGTTTACCGGTACGGCCTCGGCCTCCAACGTACAGTAGTATTGTTTACCGGTACGGCCTCCAATGTACTGTAGTATTGTTTACCGGTACGGCCTCCAATGTACTGTAGTATTGTTTACCGGTACGGCCTCCAATGTACTGTAGTATTGTTTACCGGTACGGCCTCGGCCTCCAACGTACAGTAGTATTGTTTACCGGTACGGCCTCCAATGTACTGTAGTATTGTTTACCGGTACGGCCTCCAATGTACTGTAGTATTGTTTACCGGTACGGCCTCCAATGTACTGTAGTATTGTTTACCGGTACGGCCTCGGCCTCCAACGTACAGTAGTATTGTTTACCGGTACGGCCTCCAATGTACTGTAGTATTGTTTACCGGTACGGCCTCCAATGTACTGTAGTATTGTTTACCGGTACGGCCTCGGCCTCCAACGTACAGTAGTATTGTTTACCGGTACGGCCTCCAATGTACTGTAGTATTGTTTACCGGTACGGCCTCCAATGTACTGTAGTATTGTTTACCGGTACGGCCTCCAATGTACTGTAGTATTGTTTACCGGTACGGCCTCGGCCTCCAACGTACAGTAGTATTGTTTACCGGTACGGCCTCCAATGTACTGTAGTATTGTTTACCGGTACGGCCTCCAATGTACTGTAGTATTGTTTACCGGTACGGCCTCCAATGTACTGTAGTATTGTTTACCGGTACGGCCTCCAATGTACTGTAGTATTGTTTACCGGTACGGCCTCCAATGTACTGTAGTATTGTTTACCGGTACGGCCTCCAATGTACAGTAGTATTGTTTACCGGTACGGCCTCCAATGTACTGTAGTATTGTTTACCGGTACGGCCTCCAATGTACTGTAGTATTGTTTACCGGTACGGCCTCGGCCTCCAACGTACAGTAGTATTGTTTACCGGTACGGCCTCCAATGTACTGTAGTATTGTTTACCGGTACGGCCTCCAATGTACTGTAGTATTGTTTACCGGTACGGCCTCCAACGTACAGTAGTATTGTTTACCGGTACGGCCTCCAATGTACTGTAGTATTGTTTACCGGTACGGCCTCCAATGTACAGTAGTATTGTTTACCGGTACGGCCTCCAATGTACAGTAGTATTGTTTACCGGTACGGCCTCCAATGTACTGTAGTATTGTTTACCGGTACGGCCTCCAGTGTACTGTAGTATTGTTTACCGGTACGGCCTCCAATGTACTGTAGTATTGTTTACCGGTACGGCCTCCAATGTACAGTAGTATTGTTTACCGGTACGGCCTCGGCCTCCAATGTACTGTAGTATTGTTTACCGGTACGGCCTCCAATGTACTGTAGTATTGTTTACCGGTACGGCCGCGGCCTCCAATGTACAGTAGTATTGTTTACCGGTACGGCCTCGGCCTCCAATGTACTGTAGTATTGTTTACCGGTACGGCCTCCAATGTACTGTAGTATTGTTTACCGGTACGGCCGCGGCCTCCAATGTACTGTAGTATTGTTTACCGGTACGGCCTCCAGTGTACTGTAGTATTGTTTACCGGTACGGCCTCGGCCTCCAATGTACTGTAGTATTGTTTACCGGTACGGCCTCCAATGTACTGTAGTATTGTTTACCGGTACGGCCTCCAATGTACAGTAGTATTGTTTACCGGTACGGCCTCCAATGTACTGTAGTATTGTTTACCGGTACGGCCTCCAATGTACAGTAGTATTGTTTACCGGTACGGCCTCGGCCTCCAATGTACTGTAGTATTGTTTACCGGTACGGCCTCCAATGTACTGTAGTATTGTTTACCGGTACGGCCTCCAATGTACAGTAGTATTGTTTACCGGTACGGCCTCCAATGTACAGTAGTATTGTTTACCGGTACGGCCTCGGCCTCCAATGTACTGTAGTATTGTTTACCGGTACGGCCTCCAATGTACTGTAGTATTGTTTACCGGTACGGCCGCGGCCTTCAATGTACAGTAGTATTGTTTACCGGTACGGCCTCCAATGTACTGTAGTATTGTTTACCGGTACGGCCTCCAATGTACTGTAGTATTGTTTACCGGTACGGCCGCGGCCTCCAATGTACTGTAGTATTGTTTACCGGTACGGCCTCCAATGTACTGTAGTATTGTTTACCGGTACGGCCTCCAATGTACTGTAGTATTGTTTACCGGTACGGCCTCCAATGTACAGTAGTATTGTTTACCGGTACGGCCTCCAATGTACTGTAGTATTGTTTACCGGTACGGCCTCCAATGTACTGTAGTATTGTTTACCGGTACGGCCTCCAATGTACTGTAGTATTGTTTACCGGTACGGCCTCCAATGTACAGTAGTATTGTTTACCGGTACGGCCGCGGCCTCCAATGTACAGTAGTATTGTTTACCGGTACGGCCTCCAATGTACTGTAGTATTGTTTACCGGTACGGCCTCCAATGTACTGTAGTATTGTTTACCGGTATGGCCTCCAATGTACTGTAGTATTGTTTACCGGTACGGCCGCGGCCTCCAATGTACAGTAGTATTGTTTACCGGTACGGCCTCCAATGTACTGTAGTATTGTTTACCGGTACGGCCTCCAATGTACTGTAGTATTGTTTACCGGTACGGCCTCCAATGTACAGTAGTATTGTTTACCGGTACGGCCTCCAATGTACTGTAGTATTGTTTACCGGTACGGCCTCCAATGTACAGTAGTATTGTTTACCGGTACGGCCTCCAATGTACAGTAGTATTGTTTACCGGTACGGCCTCCAATGTACAGTAGTATTGTTTACCGGTACGGCCTCCAATGTACTGTAGTATTGTTTACCGGTACGGCCTCCAATGTACAGTAGTATTGTTTACCGGTACGGCCTCCAATGTACAGTAGTATTGTTTACCGGTACGGCCTCCAATGTACTGTAGTATTGTTTACCGGTACGGCCTCCAATGTACTGTAGTATTGTTTACCGGTACGGCCTCCAATGTACAGTAGTATTGTTTACCGGTACGGCCTCCAATGTACAGTAGTATTGTTTACCGGTACGGCCTCCAATGTACTGTAGTATTGTTTACCGGTACGGCCTCCAATGTACAGTAGTATTGTTTACCGGTACGGCCTCCAATGTACAGTAGTATTGTTTACCGGTACGGCCTCCAATGTACAGTAGTATTGTTTACCGGTACGGCCTCCAATGTACTGTAGTATTGTTTACCGGTACGGCCTCCAATGTACTGTAGTATTGTTTACCGGTACGGCCTCCAATGTACTGTAGTATTGTTTACCGGTACGGCCTCCAATGTACTGTAGTATTGTTTACCGGTACGGCCTCCAATGTACTGTAGTATTGATTACCGGTACGGCCTCCAATGTACTGTAGTATTGTTTACCGGTACGGCCTCCAATGTACTGTAGTATTGTTTACCGGTACGGCCTCCAATGTACTGTAGTATTGTTTACCGGTACGGCCTCCAATGTACTGTAGTATTGTTTACCGGTACGGCCTCCAATGTACAGTAGTATTGTTTACCGGTACGGCCTCCAATGTACAGTAGTATTGTTTACCGGTACGGCCTCCAATGTACTGTAGTATTGTTTACCGGTACGGCCTCCAATGTACAGTAGTATTGTTTACCGGTACGGCCTCCAATGTACTGTAGTATTGTTTACCGGTACGGCCTCCAATGTACTGTAGTATTGTTTACCGGTACGGCCTCCAATGTACTGTAGTATTGTTTACCGGTACGGCCTCCAATGTACAGTAGTATTGTTTACCGGTACGGCCTCCAATGTACTGTAGTATTGTTTACCGGTACAGCCTCCAATGTACTGTAGTATTGTTTACCGGTACGGCCTCCAATGTACTGTAGTATTGTAAAAGCTTTTGTGGGATAACTGATACGTTTGCCTTTGCTGGCCAGTTCTCCCCCAGGCGCTGGAATACTCTAAAAAGGTTTTCTAACTGTATATATATTCCCCTCGCCCGCAAGGTACCTTTACAGGGGTTTTAACGGACATAAAAGTAATTCTGCTATATACGTGTTTTAGTGGACATGGTAAGACAAAAAACTTGTAATGCACCAACCACCTTTCACAGCTTAGCCGTGATGATTCATATTACGACATCTAGCAGCTGGTTGCTGACATGGAAACAGCCATTGGACGCGTGGTTCTTTGTTTGGCTTGGGCCAATCAGGGCGGTTTTTCCTGTCGACGTGTAGCTTTTAGTCGATCATAAGGAGAGTGTTCAGTCTTACTGTTTTTTCTTGTTACTTTGTTGTTATTGCTGTCTAAGCCAGAAACACCGGCATTTTGGACGCGTGATACTGCTGTACCGTAAACTGCTTGAATTATCGAAAGTATAAACTGTTACCGAACTAACGTCAACTTGACTTAATCAATCATCTCACCTTGATACTTTGTAACTCATTAATCATATTGTTTGTACTGTTATTTTACCGTCAGTTATTAATTGTACCTATTTGTTGATGGAAATATTGCTATTTGGATAATACGGATAAATCACCCAATTCCCAATTTTCTTGATAACACTACAGGTTAGAGAGACCGGCTATACATAACAATTGCGATTTATATTAATGTGGTGTGTATTGAATCCAATGTTATTTAGCAGACCCTACGTGAGTCAATTACTGCTCTCTTTATGTGTGATCAAATGTACTGACTGTCGGCAGAATAGTGTGTATGATTGTGATTGGTAACAAAGTATTTCCTAAAGAATACGTTTTATACTTTAATCATAAGCAGTATCGTTGCGTTTAGTATAAGTCTTAGTTCTGTTTAAATAGATAAAGCGCCACGTCCTAAAGGAACTGTTAATATTTCCCGAAAGCCAATAATATCTGTCAGAGATTAATTATTAACGATCTATCGAATAATACATTAGGTATACACTGCAACCTTACACTGTAATAATACAATTCAAGCATCCGAATTCAGTCTCCCGGGTGTAGATCCATCGGGTGAATGATCGCGCATGGGCTGACTTCGGCTAATGTTTTGCGTATTAGCATAAATTATTGTCGTATGCTAAAGTGGTTTTAATTAACTAAAAGACATATAAATTTTGGCAGGTTAAACTGCTAAAGGTCTTCAAAAGCGCGAACAGTAACAGTTTATAATCTTATTGCAGTAAGCAATAAGGTTGCAAGTGTAGGCATTAAATACAGTAAAATACTGTTCTGTCGAACAGTAACAGTTTACAATCTTATTGCAGTAGGCAATAAGGTTGCAAAATACCGTAGTGACCGGTAAAACTGAACCGGTACTTTGTAGGTCAGTAGGCCTAACTGTCATCACCGGTACCGGTACTGCTGTACAAGTACATTTAGTATTATTCGATTTTGATTATTGTATACCGGTAGGCTGTTTAAGAGATTAGGGACTGTACACCCCTTGTTTCTTTTGGAGCTTACTTATTTCTGTCAGTTTTATTTCCTAGTAAGTTAATATTGAGCAGAAGACGTGTAAGTCTGCTCAGATTGTTCAGATAATTGTAGGCTGAGCTGCTGTCTGACTGTGGTTGGGTTTGGAGAGATTACGGCGTGTGTAGAGTTTGTCTGATAAAGTGCCGTTAGTAAGTTGGGGCAGTCATAACTGTAAGGTCAATCCCCTCTTAAAGAGTAAGTCGTACTACCGTGTTAGCACGCATACTAACTAACAGTTTCAGAGTCTGCATATACTGTAGTTTATTTAGGCTTGATCGTAGTCTGCCAGTGTTTTGGCCTGTGTTTGTTTGTGTGGTCTGTTCAGGTACCGTAATAGTTATTACTCAAATATTTGTAGGCTGGATTGTTGTCTAGCTATTTTTAGGTCTGAAGGGATTGCTGCGTGTGTAGAGTTGGTCTGATCAAGTGCCGTTAGTGAGTTGGGGCAGTCAACACTGTAAGGTCAATCCCCTCTTAAAGAGTAAGTCGTACTACCGTGTTAGCACGCATACTAACTAACAGTTTCAGAATCTGCACATACAGTAGTTTGTTTAGGCTTGATAGTAGTCTGCCAGCGTTTGGTTTGTATTTGTTTGAGTATTCTGTACGGGTAGCGTAATATTTATTATTCAGAGTTTATGCGATTATTCGCAACATTCATGTCCCCAAGTTTATTCCTACAGTAATTGTGCTTGTTATACATACCGTTATAGTTAAACTAACCCCGGTACTACATCAGGGCTGCTTGGCGTAGGTAAAGACTGACGACTTTGTGCTTCGGTCACTCCAGCAGATGCCGTGGTTCTTTTAACTGTTCAAGTATATTTAACTACTGATTATTTGTTATACCGGTACTTGTACCTAATTTAGGGTTTAGAGTACAGTGCCTTCCGAAGTAATTAGTGTAGGCAGTATATTTGTGTTGTAAAGTGGTTGATAGGCACATTCGTTAGCTCTATTAGCTTCTGGGTAGGAACAATCCGTGATACATAACGTAGTACCTATAGCGATACGGTTATAGGTCGTCAGGCGGTGGTATTTTCCTATCTGGACAGTACAATATATTTACTACTACTTATTATTTAAATACCGTAGTACCCTGTCCTTTGTAATAGCCAGAAATCTAACCCTTTGTTGGACTGGTTTGTAGACTTCCTGTAAAATTACCCTAAAAATTCGTACGTCATATTTTGTTGTGTTTAATTAGAGAATTAATCTCACCCGTATCGTAAGTAATTTGTAGTATTAAGTAACTTAGGTAAATTAGAATTATCAGTTTTAGTGTCAAATAAATAGCACTTCACTTAGAGGCGTTCAGCTTCTGTGTAGTGACTCCCCAGAAATAATAACATTTATTTCAAATATTGACAAAAACCCATTTAAACGGGTATATAAATATTATAAATCAAATCAAACGATTTATAAATAGTAGGCCTGCCATACAAAACTAGGTCTCACTATCAGTTGGACTACTGCTTAAATAACGGTAACAAAGTAAGTTAAAGTAACCAAGTAGCCCTAAAATATTCAGAAATTCAATTATTCTAAAAATAATTGACATACCGGTACTTACCATAGGCTTATTATATTTATTTCTATAAATTTGAGCTGAAATCATACCGGTACTCTGTAATTAATTCTAGTCCAGAATTATACTTATATACTATAAGTGTAAGCTGTATACCGGTATTCATTATAGGCCTACTATATATATATATATATTTGTGCTAAAATTATATACCGGTACTCTGTGACACACCTAGTCTATAATAACACTTATATATTATAAGCATACCGGTATTCTAATATATTGTGTATATATCACGTTACACTGGGTAACGGTACCGGTAATAAATCGCTAGGCTTGCGGTCATACTGAATTACTAGACTTGCTTTAACTGAAACTATAGTAGTAGACATTCAACTGTATAACTAAACATGTCTGACACTCAGCAAAACCTGTCGGACAGTCTGATCGATACAACTATCTGTGATTCAGATAGGAGTGTGGAGCGAATAAGAGAGGAGTTCGGCTCACCTCATACTGTAAAAAAGGTCATCCCTCCAGTAGTATCAGACCCTAGGCTCGTCCACCATAGGTCCATCATAGGCACTCGGGCACAGGTAAAACGGGACCAAGAGGCAGTTGTCTTATCGCAGCAACATCTTGGTCAAGAACCTACTTCCCCGCGACCTGATAGCTCCAGCAGTTCGGATACTGTAGAGCTGACTCCCGAACATGGAGTGCAGATGGCTGATACAGTCTACTCGGACCCCCTTCTTACTCTTCCTGCTGCAGTGCTGACTACTATACTCATTGCGGTGGAAGAACATCAAGCCGACTGGGCGAAGAATAAGCAAGCGACCCAAGATAATTACGCGGGATACGCCAGGGAAGAATTGAGATCTATTGTTGAATCACAATGGAACTTTCCCGGACTCGGACTTCCGTTTGATATGTCCGAGGCTACTTGGGAAGATATACACAGGATGGGAGTGGCAAAAGATACAATGGATCCAGCTGTTTGGAAGAGGTCGGCAGCAGGATATGTGCAGGGATTCTTCGGATCCTTGGAGCGATTGGAGGAACAACTGTTTCGACAACCTCACGGACCTCAAGAGCAGGAAGAACTGCTATATCAAATACGCGAAAGAACCCTACGCATTCGACTAATCCTCTCAGCCTTTGAGGAAACTTCCAAAAGAAGACAGGACACGTCGCTGCAGGTTGCTGTCAAAACTTGGCTACATCGAGTAGATCTCAAAGTACAGGAAACAGCCC